>JZKD02S2385805.1:84500-97584 GCA_000966675.3 Picea glauca
CTATCCGCAGGGAGATTTTCCTTCAACAAACTCTGCACACACAGCGTGCAATCAACCGAAGTTTTTCAGGCCCTTAAACCTTTAATAAAAATTACAACATTCATAAGCCAACGTGAACAAGAAAATGTTTTGACTTCAAAAAGTTTTATGAGCTCTATCCGGCTCTGTAAATTCCGGGACTTCGAAACTTTGGAATCTCGGTCCACGAAGATCCAACAGTTAAATCTTCGTAACCAAAGTCACCCTTTCACAACTCGTGATCTCGCGAGTTCATGAGTCGAAGACTCTTGACTCATTTCCTCCAAACACCGATACCTGAGATGCGATACGGGTATGGATCCCTCCTCGCTAGCACCTGCTACACATGACTGTAGGCTAGGGCTAAGTGCTAGCACTTCTTCGCCAACTCACGAGTTGGAGTGTTGCGCCTTCGTGCTCCTCCTTTTTGAATTTCGAAATCACGAATTACTTTATTCTTTGGGCCCATAGCACAGCTATTTCCCTTCACCACAGTGGCATGTGGTACATTCAGGAGAGTCCACGTCACCTTCGGTGACGTCTTTTGGTCCCACCACTCTCACCTGTATTCTCGACTCACTGGCACATGGTACACATTCATGCACCCACATCCATTCCAAGCAAAATCCAACGGTTAGGTCCCCTCTCAGATCTACGACAAATCTTTTCGGTGTTTCAGGGTTTTCGGGCATCAGGAGTTCATGCACCCCACATATCGAACTTCCATCTTCCGAAATCCTAAAAAAATATGGTTTACTCCTCCGCTGAATCGAACGGTCAACTCCCTTCCTACAGTCTACGGTGTAGATCACTTCAAGATTTCAGGTTTTGGGTTTTTGGAGGTGTTCACCTCCCTCACTTCCCATCCAATCCATAAAAGCTTTCTGCATGTATTGTAGCACCACTTTTCACTCACTACTGTGTAGATGTTACTACGCGGAATAACAAAATTCTCACTCACAATCAATCACATGCATTCAAAACAAGTTAAACACATTCAACACAGAGTAATCATACGATTTACTGCCATAATCAACAATCAATACTATTTAACATCAATTCATATACACAGAAGAATACATGATGATTATAATACACAGAGATACAAAACCATAGTTAAAGAATCATCTGGTACTTATCTTTGAACAGAGGTAGATTCCACCAACCAAGTGTAGGCCTTCCATGAACCTCCCAGCCTTAGACCGCACTGCTCATCAACTTAACAGTGGGTCACCCACGAGCTGGGACTAAGCTCCACCCCAAGACAAGGAATCCTAGGCTAGGTTGAGGTTACAGGGAAACAACACACATCCACAAGGATGGGATTCTCTCCTAGGAACCTCTCATGCTCACTACCCACAGACCCTCATTCCCCACATGCCTGTTCCACCCTAGGAGTATACACCTTCTCTGTCACCTGGACAGTCCTTCGGTTGCTAACCTCCCTTCCCTTGGGTTTTAGCAACAGGCCGGACCGGAAGTCTCTGGGCTCTGTGGAAGCTACAAGGTTCCTTCCAGGAGTTCTCTCCTTCCCTTGTACACTCTCTCTCCTAGAGAGAGTGTTGCTCCACTGGCCAACAAGCCACACGCAGTCTGGCACTGCGTGGCCACAACAATCAACAGGGAAAATTGATGCGGCTTTCCTATAGGCTCAACAATGGCTGAATGGCTCACGGTCACAACTTTGGGATAGAGACCCCACACACAAGCTCGATCTCAGATAGAGGATACACATGGATTCTCTAGACGAACACAGGTTTTTCAGTTCAGAATATGTACGAGGTTTTTCTACAGAGGTTGGATCCATCATACCACTCAGAGGTCGTATCCACTCAGGTTGTCGGGTGGAATGGAGGAGAACCCCATCACGTCTCATCTTCGCCATTTTATTTGCATGGGTCGGGGATGACACTTGTTGCCCTGGAAACTGCATGTGTTTACCCAGCACGCATCACCTTCCTCATGGTTAGGAACTTAGGATAAAACATGAAATGCTCATGCCTTTTTGGAATAATATTAAAATATTATTCCCAAGGCTGAAGCCCCCTAGGCTTAACACTAAGCCCCTTTTCCCACCTTCCAGCCCCTAATCACTTTCCTTCTCTGTGGAAGCTCAGTCCCCCTTCACTCATTCATCATGGTCGGTCTACACCTGGCGATGTTTACAAATTTTTATTAATTTGTTCTGCGTGATTACATATACAACAACAGGCTCCTGGCCTTCAACACTTAGGCTCCCTGGCCTAACAAACACATAAGCCACCAGCTTATAAAAACTTGGCTCACCAACCTATAAAACATAATTACAATTCCTTTCAAAACATGATTTACAATAGGGCTCAGCCTTGGGGACACTACATGTATGCTAACAGATAAAATTGCCTTTTAATTGTATCAATGAAATCATTCCAAGAGGATAAAACTTTACCATGTTTCTTCATGTCCTCTTGAGTTTTGGCTTCCCACCAAATGAGTGTTGCACTATCCAATCTTAAATAAGCAAGCTGAATGTTAGTTTCATCATCCTGAATCCTTTGTATCCTACAATACACTTCAATCTAACGAATTCAGATATCTAATTTCTCAGCATTTACCTCTCCATTGTACATTGGCAATTCAAACTTAATATCAAGCTTTAACAAATGAGTTTGTGGAGGAATTTTACCATGTCCCTTTGGAGAATTTAGAGGTGGTTGTGAAATAGTAGAAGAAGTGGAAGATGGAGGTGAGGGAGGTGGAGAATCGCCATTCCCTCCATTTCCTTCTGTAGTTTTATCACCACTGTCTCCCTTTCCCTTTGAATGGTTGGAGCTTTCACCTTGCAATCTTGCATTTCTTTCTTTAAACAAGACTTTCACCATTTCTTTCATATCATAGAAATCCTTTCTGAAAGTTTCATCCTCTGAAGGAAGAGTTTCATGACTCTCCTCATAAGCCATACTTGGTGAATATATCCTTAAATCTTGATGTGATTGTATAGTCCTTCTTCTTGAAATTTGAGAACTTGGCTCTACAATTTGACCTTCTCCTCTTGTGAGATTCAACCTTGTAAGCATCAAAAAACAAACACTTCCAAATAATCAAGCCTTCAAAAACCTATGCTCTGATACCAACTTGATCTGAAAATGAAAAGGCTTGTATCTTTGAAATATTTGCAAGTTTTTAATTATGTGTGCTTAGGAAAAAGGATCAATTTGCAAAAACATAAATTAGATAACTTTCACATTAAAGATGAAAATAATAACAAGCAAATAACAGTGAACAATAAACACATAACACAACAAATGATAAAGGAGTTCACCCCTCTCTTGGGCTACATCTCCTGGTCCAGCTTCCAATGGATCTTTTATGTTATTTGCTCAAAGTGATAAAATTAGTGCTTTACAATGCTCAAAATTCCAAATAGATGGCTTCAATGGCTCTAGAACATCCAAAAACCCCTAGTTGGTCTATTTTGACACCTGGTTTGGCCAAAAAATGAAGAAGATAAACCTCTTGGAAGTTTTCCCCTTCAAGCTTGTTGTCTCTGGTTCGCCAAAATGCACCTCTATGTGTGTAACCCAGCTTCTAGGCATTTCCTGTGCCTAAACCCAACACACATGCCATCTTCCACAAAACACGCCAAAATGTCACACGGTTAGGGGACTAGCCCCCAAACCGCGGAGGTGTTGGACATGTGGTTTTGTTGGCCCTTGACCAAGTTTGAGGATCCTTGGTCATGTTTGACCTATTTTGGGACTTCGACATGCTGTCGAAGGTGGAGCGCAAGTCGAAGCGAAGATCGTGGGATCTCGGCCCCTTGTTTAGGGTTTTTTGGGTTTTGGGCTTATATAACAGGTATGGGGATGTCGGCCCATGGGTTTAACCATGCTTAGGCACTTTTTGTAATGTATAAATAGAAGTCTAGGTGATGTAAGAAAGGGGAGAGGCTTGGTACCTAGACAAAGTGCTGAGTGCAAATTGTAAAAGCTTTGTGCATGCTGAGTTGAGAACTTGCAGAGCTAAGTGCAAGTGACTATAAGAGACTGTGTAAATGCTTTGTGTTGTAACCTAGCTCGGGGTAGGAGGATCTAGTGAAGTGCACCCAAATCTCATGTCCTATGCGGAGGAAGCTCTCGTAGCTATGTGCATGTAGAAGATTGACAGAAGACAATAAAGAGAAGAAGAGTTGGTGGACGTAGCCCCGGGTTGGAGGTGAACCACGTATATCCTGTGTTGTGGTTGCTTTGTGCATTATGGTTTTCTTACTGTTTATATGGTTAATTCTTAGTAAAAAAATGAATGCTTAGATGAATATGATATCTTAGTGCCTAATTATGTGAATAAGATGCTAGATCTGATCTACGTTGATGTACTTAGTGCTTGAATATATCAGATCTAGATGAATACTGTGATGCTCTGTTATTAGGGCTTATATGCACTGTAAACTAAGGATGAATACTAATGAACTATAACTGCTAAGTTCTTTGTTAAGGTGTTACAATCACAGATCTGTGTCTCAGCTAAGGTTGTAGACATCTGAGTCCTGCAACCACCTCTGCCTCTACCTCAGGTGAGACTTCATTTGCTTCGTAGTTGTTGCTGAAAGGGCCGGTAGTTAGGTTTTTGTTGGTGTGTTGTTGAAGAGTTGGACCCTGGGTCTGCCCCTGTGTGCCAACAAATGGTTCCATTGTCGGGACCTGAAACTGTGATTGTTGGGAACTAAATAAAAGAGAAAGATTTGTGCGTAGATTTGTTGCCCTAGTGCGCAATATTCTACTTGACTTGTGAAGCTCTGTGCTGACAAGAGAAGTCAGATTTGAAGAAAAGAGGTAAGATATTGAAGCTTTGTGCTCTGATAAAGGTATGAACAGTGAAAAATTTTGATTGAAAAGGTAAGATAAGTGGAATTTTTTGTTTCGAAAGTATGAATCTAGGTATGTTTGATAAAAAAATCCTAGCCTGAAAATTAGGGCACAACTAGAAGAAAGAAGATTTGATATGAGTAGATATGATAGAAATGATGAAAGATATGTTATTCCTATGCATAGAAAGAATGTTTGGACTAAGAAATGGATGCAGAATCCTAGAAAGAATTTTTTGCATGTTATCTACTATGATCCTAGTGCGCAGTACAGGAAAAGCTGGGGATCATTTAAAAGAAAAAGAGGATTAATTCTTTGTTACAACTGCAGAAGACTGGGACATATTGTTAAGGAATGCCCTGATAGAAGACCTAGTTGTCTTTGTTGTAAAGCTATGGACCATGAAGTTTTGGATTTCCATAGAATTATTGCTAAGGTTGAAAGAATGAATATGAGACAAGAAAACCCTGAGGAAGATCAAGCAACTAAGACCACGGCAGAACCCTAGAAAGAATCAGAGAATGTATTGCTACAAATGAAAGAAACCTTGAATGATCACAGAAATGTTAACTTATCAAAGATATTCAAAGAAAAAGAGTGCATAGAAACAAGAATAGGATACTTTGACATTGACTGTGTTCTGGATGAAAAAACATAGGTGAATATCATCATAGAAAGAACCTGGGAAATTTTAGAAAATCCTGCTATGATTCCTTCATTGGGAGGAATAGGATTATTTAGAGGAAAGTTGATAACCCTATGTGGAAGACTCACCCAGATATCTATGAGTGCTCATGGAACTTTGACAGAGGAATATTTTGAGGTTGTTAAATTTATTGAGAGCAACACCCCATTTGTTATGTTACTAGGAAAAACCGGGATTGAGAAGGATCATGCCAGAAGAAAAAAAGAGGAAGTCTTAGAACAGAAAAATAAAGAATTAAAAGATTTCATGACTAGGAGGATAACGCACTTGATTGAAGAATAGGAGAATAGATCGAAGCTATTTAGAACTAGAAACTTGGATGTCGAAGTTGAAAGAATGGAAGAAGACTCACAGAAGAGTGGAGCACCTACCCCAGATAGAGAAGAAGTATTTCCCTTGAACCCTATGAAATAATCTCAACAACGTGAAGTTACTATGCCAAAAGGAGATAAGAATCAGAATGGAAAGAGGAATAGTGAGACGAAAATCACACGGAAGAAGGATAGAAATCTCAGTAAGAAGAGAGCAAAGATAGAAAAGTTGCAGAAGGTTCCAGAGGGGGCTTCGCAGAAGGAAGGTTTGCAAAACTAGAACTTCGTCAGGATATCAGAACAGCGCAACATGGCACTTCGCCATGGAGAAGAAATATAACCATTGGAGGCATTATGACCGTTAGACCAATGCCCCCGAACAGTTAGAACAACAGTTATGAACAGAAAGCTCGTCATCAGACCGTTGGGACTGTGTCACAATGGACAGAACCGCATTGATGAAGGCCTCTCGTCCATTGGAGAGATCTGTTACATCGTTGTCTACTTATTGCATCAATTTTTGCACCAAAAACACTTTTGCAAATTGTATCCAAGCCAACTAATTGCTACTGTGTTGTGTTTACTGAGATTTCACCAATCGATCTATTGCGTTGAACATCCAGTCATTGACCTGAGTCATTCGATCTTGAGCGTGCATGTCAAACAAACTCAGTGCCGTAGAGAAATCATTCGAAGAAGTTCTCATCGATCTAATGTCTGAAAAAGTAATGTCTACGGGGATTCAAGCCTCATCGACAAGAGGAGTGCAAGCCTCCCCATCAACTGCTCGCAGATCCGAACCATCCCGAACTGTAGCCGATAAAACAACTAACCATCAAGATGACTTGGAGAATGCAAAGTTAATCCCGACTATCCTTCTCGACTACATCCCACCTTTGGCTGGCGCAGTGAATCATGACAATGTCCCCAGAGACTTAGATTACACCCTAGTTACTGCGTACCTCCCGAAGGGGATACGTGTAGTTAGAACACAGTAGGATAAGATCGCAACATTAAAATTCAACGACTTCAACCTAGGGGACCACAATAACCATAGTATGCTCGCTCCTCACAGATACTTGACTAGGATGAAGGGGAAGAACTCGAAAATAATCCCCCAACCATGGACTATGAACCTCGCATAGTCCACCATCTTTAATGTGATGAAGATTCCACATTTTGTAAGGCACCAAGAGGTTAACGCGTGTGTTAAGATCTTGCTATCATGCTACCATGGAATCTATCTATGGCTAGACAAACACATCACAGTCGATCTGATACTGATCCATAGGATCACCAAATTGAGCATGTAGGGACCAGACCCACAATATTTCTACCCAGGGAAGGTTGCTTTCCATGCCCTGGAACAAGTAATTAAGGATACCTATGGTGATGTAGAAAAGAGGATGTGAGGCTACAAGGTAGCTTCCATCCATAATGGCGCGGTGCACCTGGCCTGTCAGCTGATCACAAGAAAGTTGGTGAGAAAGAACAGACCTACACAGGTCACAGGGTTCATTGTTGACCTCGCCAGAAAATGTGTAGAAGGATTCTAAATGAACTAGGCGAAGTACTTATTCAACCAGCTAGAATTAAATTTCTGTGAATCTCAGGATCAGGGCTATGAGTTCCATTTTAGCTGGCTATTGATCCTCATAGCATTTACTGATTAGGATATGTCGGAAGGTGCGACCTTCCTGGACATTGAACCGTTCGAGCTGCTCGCTGCGAAGTTCACCACGCTCTGGTACTCGGGTGATATGGGAAAATAATGGCAATCGAACATGGTATTCCACACATACTATCTCCAGTTAAAGAGGGCTATTGGGGTTGTCCATCGTATGACATCGAACACCCTACACCGGTTCAGACCCCTCATGAAGTTCCACGCAGATCGACACTTTATTTATATCACTGCTCGTGCAGCCGAACATAAAGAAAAGCTTCAATCATACTGTAATCTCACAGAGGAGGACCTCGAAGAGATAACTAAGGATTGGTCTACAGAGCTCCTTATCCCTATTGACCCCACAGAAATGTTTGATCCCAAACTAATTGGCATCTCGGAGGCCACTCACGAAGAGCATGATACACCTGGACCAAGCAAAAGGAAGAATACTAAAGAGGTACAAAACCTGAGTAGTGCATCAAATGAAAATGCTTCAGAATCACCTGGACGAGGAGATAATGACGAAGTAGATAAAGAAGAGACCAATGGAAAGAGGATCAACAGAAGCAAGGCAAAGTAACACCACCTAGGGATTCTGTTGATGAGGATGATCCCTCTAAGAAAAGGAAGGTTTCCCCCAAGAAACCTACCTCGTGGAAGAAATCCAAAGCCACCAATACTATGTTGCAGACTGTGCTCACACTCGATGACTTCAACTTCATCATCACATCTGTATCAGATGCTTCGCAGGATATTATGCAGAACACTAAAGCCAAGCAAGCAGCCATGTATGAAAAAATTGAGACAGAACTAAGAGGGGTACAATAGGCCCTTCAATCCATCTGCACATTATACACTACGCCCCCACCATCGAAAGAACCAGAGTTGGTATATTATCCTACCCAAATCCGCATAATAGTTGATGCAACCGAAGCTCACCTTCGTTGAGCTCAAGAATAGAAATAACAGGCCACGGTAGCCCTGGAGCAAGAACAACAGGAAGTGGTAGAGAAACGTCGAGTTTTTCAATAGGAGAAGGATGACCTCCACACCAAGTTCAAAGAGGAGAGAGCGCAAGTTAAGAAAGAGAAAGAGTAGTTGCTCGCAGAGCAGCTCGAAGTCAAAGAAGCAGTCATCAAAGCACTTCGCTCTGTGACAGGCTTAGAACAAAAGGTGGAAGAACCAATGGAGCATCAAGTAGTGCAACTTGCAGAAGCTATCCAGTAGCTTCGACAGAGAATCAAAGACCTAGAGCTAAAAATAGTGCCAAGTACCCCGCAAGACGTGCGAGACCAAAGAGAAGCCACTTCCCGGAGCGCAATTGAGAGGATCAGAGCATTCGCTCTGGAATGTAAATAGCTTAGTAGTAGAAGTTCACAAACCTACAAGTGACTTACTAAAGACCTTGAACTAAAGGCACTGGAGTCACAGTTCCAGAAGGCAAAGTAGTAAGAAGCAATAGTACAGGCACAGTTGAAGCTCCTATCAGCAGTTGAGAGGATGAAGCGATCCCAGGAACATCACATCGTTCAACAGCAGGTACACACCATACAGAGAAAAGTTATGGAAGTGATTTAGAGGCTCCAACCATTCCAGGATGAATCTTGCCAACTGTTTGAGTAAATTGAAGGTTGAGGAGCAGAGCTCGATCAAGTAGTCACTACAGTCGAACAATTCTTAGAGGGACCTGTCAACGAAGCATTTATTGAAGATTTCATCGAGCAGGAGGCCTTGGCGTAGCAACATGTTGAAGTAGCTTGAGCCAAGCTTGAGGCTTTTGAAGAAGAGCTACCGAGACCAGAGTGACTCGGGACGAGTCACATATGAGTGTTGGGGGCCTTTTGGCCCTTGACCAAGTTTGGGGATCCTTGGTCATGTTTGACCTATTTTGGGACTTCAACGGGCTGTCGAATATGAAGCACAAGTCAAAGCGAAGATCGCAGGATCTCGACCCCTTTTTATGGATTTTTGGGTTTTGGGATTATGTAACGGGTATGGGGATGTCATCCCATGGGCTTACCCATGCGTAGGCCCCTTTTGTAATGTATAAATAGAATTCTAGGCGATGTAAGAAAGGGGAGAGGATTGGTACCTAGCCAAAGTGTTGAGTGCAAATTGTAAAAGCTGTGTGCATGCTGAATTGAGAACTTGCAGAGCTAAGTGCAAGTGACTGTAAGAGACTGTGTAAAGGTTTTGTGTTGTAACATAGCTCGGCATAGGAGGTTCTAGCGAAGTGCACGCAAATATCTTGTCCTATGCGGAGTAAGATCTCATGGCTCTATGCATGTAGAAGATTGACAGAAGACAATAAAGAGAAGAAGAGTTGGTGGGCCTAGCCCCAGGCTGGGGGTGAACCACATATATCCCGTGTTGTGGTTTCTTTGTGCATTATGGTTGTTTTATTATTTATATGGTTAATGCTTAGTACAATGATGAATCCTTAGATGAATATGATAGCTTAGTGCTTAATGATGTGAATAAGATGCTAGATCTGATCCAAGTTGATGTGCTTAGTGCTTGAATATATTAGATCTGGATGAATACTATGATGCTCTGTTATTAGGGCTTATCTATGTTGTAAACTAAGGTTGAATACTAATGAACTATAACTGTTAAGTGCTATTTTAATGTGTTACAATCACAGATCTGTGTCCCAGCTGTGTCCCAGCTAAGGTTGCAGACATCTGAATCCTGCAACCACCCCTGCCTCTACCTCAGGTGAGACCTCATATGCTTCGCAGGTGTTGCCAAAAGGGTCGATAGTTACATTTTTTTTGGTGCGTTGTTGAAGCGTTGAACCCTGGGTCTGCATCTGTGTGCCAACAGGTTCCATATGACCATGTCCCACACATAAAATAGCACTCATTGCAATGGTGTAGGAGGTGACAAGTTGTGCGCGATGGGGGAAGCATTGTTTGAAAGTATGCTTGTGGTCATGACATGTGGAAGTGTACGAACTAACCATTTGAAACTCGAGCAAAAAGTGTGAGGCATAGTCATATGGTATGGTATATGATCGGGGGCTGGGGCTAAGCCTTAACCCGGACCCTGCACCAAACTCAACACTTTACAACTTTAAATATTTATTAAAACATTCATATGATAAGTTCTATGGTGCGGCACACCAGTAGCTAGCCTTTACCAAATATTTCCACGCATGTGGGCGGTCCTTGGTTTGACCCCCACATACTCCATAAAATTTACCATATAACAAGGTGCCACGTGGTAGCCCATGCCTGGGCCACGTGGCACCACCCAATTTGTAAAAGTGAATGCCACGTGTCCAAAAATAATTTACCCATGTGTTTTCCACTCGACTATTGACTCAGCACCTAAAACGTTGGCATCTGCCAACTCAGTGCCACCACGTGTTGGTTCTTACCCTTCCACGTCAACCTGTACGGACTGTATGGACAGAAAAATTTTGCCTATTTGGAAAAATTAACAAAACACGATATCTCACTCATCTGATGTATGTTTGAACCCATTCGAGTTGTGTTAGGTTCGTGAGGACGAGGCCTATGTACCTGTCCGTTTTGAAGTGATTCCAAGCACTTTGATTTTTGAGCAAAATTTGATCCCCTGGATCACTTGGGTTGACATTGTTGTGGAGTGAAATGGAAGATGGTAGATATTTCTCTCATCATCAAAATCCTAATTTCAAAAATATTGACATTAGTACATAGATGATATTATCAAGCACAATGCAGTAATTTTTTTGTTCAAATTACATTATGCCAAACAATTATTACCATCGTCGACCCAAGATTGCGGCTGGAAGATGGAATGTCACAATTGGTCGGGTAAAGTAGCTGTCAATTTTCATCTGCCAACTACTTGCAGTATGTTGCTCTTGATAACACCTTCCGACGTTTTTGAATCGGTACTGGAATATTTTATGCATCTGAACTTGATTTTGAATCAAGATCCTGCAAATTTGGATACATTTTTATTCAGATTGACATGGATATAAAAAAAATCAATTAGATAATCGAAAAACAAATAAAATAAGTTAAAATTACTAGATATGAAAAGGGATAACTCCACAATGGACTTTGTGAAATATGGAACAAGATGGAATTTGAAGAATTGGCCATTTGGTCATATTATAAGGTTTTCTCTCTACATTTCAACAAAATTAACAATAAATTTTTCTGTACATATCTAAAATAAATTTCAAGGACCATACCACAATCTGAGTTTGAATATAGTTTTGAAATCATTTTTTAAGAATAAGGCAACATAAACCGTAAAATGTGTACTGAAGTATTTTAAGTCATGTGAATTCATCCTAAAAGATAATTTGAGATGAATATACTATTTTATGTGCAAATAAAAGTTCAAATAACTTTAAAAGCATTATGGTGCACTTATAAACCACAAATACACTGGTTCACATATTAATAATAAGCATCGATGTGTTGAAAAATTAACCACGCCACCTTTCAATTTTTTGTTAATAAAAAACAATTATATGATAACAATGCGTAATATAATATGGACACACCAGTGCGTAAGATAATATGGACACGCCGATGAATAATGTAATATGGACACTCTGGTGCATTGGATAGAATATGGACGCACCACTGCATCTGACATAAACGCATCGTCGTGCCAAAAAATTTAAAAAAGAAAGCGCGATTTTTTTAAACAATTAAAAGAAGAGTGGGAATTAAATTTCATAAAGTTCTTTAAATTCTAAAAAGTTATTCACTATTTCATTATTTTGCAAAACTTTGCATGGGAGAGACTTGCAAGAGATACATACAGAGGAACAAAGTGGAGGAGCAGAATACTTTGGAACCATAGTATTATCCATAATATTAGAATTTGAAGGGTATGGTGATTCACTCAAAACCCTACATAGTAAAAATTTTAAATTTTACTGTTGATTTTGATAATAAATGTTTTTACAAATTTTATTCCTATTTGGATTTTATTTAAAATTCAGAAAAAAAAAATATATATATATATATATATACACACACTTACCTTAAACCCTTGTTTTTTTTTTCTTACGTGAATGCAAAATTTCACCCTAAGGTTTAACTCCCTCTATCACTTTAGAATTAGGTCTTTTTTGTTTTAGGACTTTTAGATCTAACGGGTTTGTTTTTCTATATATAAGTGTTTGGCATGTGATGCAAAGGGACCACTTATTGCATTGGATCCAAAACGCAATCGGCCATTTGACTTCTTTTTTTCTAAATGGTTTTTTATTTGGCGTTTTGTTTTTAATGTTTTTCAATTTTCTGGTGTGCCATTTCGACAGAAACACACCGGTGTGAGTATATCTAAGGAGCATCGATAAAGCTAGGATTTTTTCTTTTAAATTAAAAAATATGGTGCATAAAAAAAATATCGCCGATGTTTTCTGATCTAAAAAACACAGAAAATGTTGTCACATAATTTTTCTATTTTTTTTATTTTTCTTTTCATCAATGTGTATTTTTTCTATTGTTTTTTATGAATGTTTAATTTTTTGCTATGTTTTTGTTTTCTACTGTAGTCACTATGATGTCTTCTATATATA
>JZKD02S2385805.1:117246-138657 GCA_000966675.3 Picea glauca
TATCATTTAGTTGTTGTAAAATGAATTATCCAATTTTATTAGTTTCCAGGAGTTGGGACTTTAAATCACTAATGATTTGTTCTGATTCTTTAATAGTTTTGGAAACTTCCCTCTCTCTTGATTTAGTATCTTCTTTAATTTCTAGAACCTCTTCCCTTAGTACCCTATTTTGTTTTTTAGTTTTACTTAGTTATTCAATCACACTAAGGATTTCTTCTTCTAAGTTTATTTCTTCTTCATCTTCTGAATGTCTATCATCTTGAGTTTTTATCCCCATAAATAGAAGCTCTGGTTCGTCTTCTTCATTTTCTTCTGATGAGCTATTATCTTCTTGGGTAAAGAATGTTTTCTTTTTCTTGTAGAACTTATTTTTATTATTAGTTTGAGGTTTCTTTTGATCACTTTCCTCCTGCTTAGGATAGGGACCCTTATTGGCAAAGTGTCCAATTTTTCCACAGTTAAAACATATTAGAGGAATATTCCCTTTTTATTTCCCTGTCCCTTTCTTGAGTTTCTTTATGAAGTTTGCATTTTCTTCATCAGATATATCTGATAAATCATATTTGGTATTTTTCTCCTGACTTACTTTAGATGCTTTAAAGGTTGTTTCCTTTTTTGATGATTTATCATTCCCTATTCTCATTTCATACGTTGTAAAAATTCCATGGAGTTGATCAACTATGAGTGTGTCAAGATCAGACCTATCTTCAATTGAAGAGATCTTGGCATCATATCTCATAGGTAATGACCTTAGTATTTTTTTCACAATAGGTTTATCTTCAAGTTCTTCTCCTGCTGCTCTGATTGAATTGACCACTTCATCTACTCTATGAAAGTATTCATAAATGTTTTCTTCTTCTTTCATTTTCAGATTTTCAAACTGAGCTCTATAGGTCTATAGTTTGGCTTCCTTGACTTTGTCATCTCCTTCATATACAACCTCCAACTTGTCCTAGATTTCTTTGGTCGATTTACAATGCATAACCTTCACACATATGGAATTAGTCAACCCTCATAGAATTCCATTAATTGCTCTTGAGTTGTCATTACAGATTTTATTTCCCGCAGTGTCTTTGGTGGAACAGTTGGTGCAGTGTAACCATCTACAACAAATTTCCAGATATCAAAACCAAGAGCCAACGAGAAGTTTTTCAATATTACCTTCCATATAGCATAGCCTCCTCCATTGAACAATGATGCTTTGTTGTTAGACATTCCCTCTTGTTGATCCATCTTCAGGATCTACCTCTCAGTTGTTTAGACTGTTCTGAAGGCACCTTCTATGATACCAATTGTTCGAATACTGCGAGGGGGGGTGAATCAGTATTACCCTTTTTCAATAATTAACAGTTCTTTTTTATATTTTACTGATTATCACAATGAATCAACAATGAATTGTATGCAAAATCAATTATATAAATATATCTAACAACAACTACAAGTTTTATAAAGAATAGTGAAGGACATCAATCCTCTTTAGAGCACCAACTCTAGGAGACACCAATCCCCTTCTTTAGGGAACCAACCCTAGGAAGCACCAACTCCCTCGTATTTAGGGCACCAACCCTAGGAGTCTCCAACTCCCTTGTATTTAGGGCACCAACCCTAGGAAGCTCCAACTCCCTTATGTTTTACAATTTTCTTAGTAAGGATATAAATCCTTCCATGCTCCTCCCTTCCACCCTCACTACACAAGTATCTTCAGCTTTCCTTCTTGGAATTTGCTTCAACTTTTGATCTTCTAATCTGGACTGCAGAGACACCATCTTCTCAACACTCTTACTTGTTTATATAATCTTCAAAACAGTGTGAGAGTTATACATTGTGTCCTTTCGTTTGGATCATCGCACCTCTTCAATTAACTTAACCATAATCTCGGTTATTTATTCAAACCTTACCGCGAAGGATTTTCACTAATTGATCACAGATATGGATCAATTTCATCTTTCAACTCGATCAAATCTCTTCAATTATTGAGAAAACCGAGTTCTATAGAGGCACTTCCTTCAAACCATTACATGTGACCTGTTGGAACAAATATTGAAATTTTGGCTTTCGGTAGCTTAGGAGGAAAAGATTTATAGTGTTTAGCTACCGAAAGTGCAGATTTTCGGTAGCTTAAATCTCAGTTTTCATATGCCCTTAACTGTCGAAAGTGTATTGGCCGAGACTAAGCACTCAAGCGTCACATGGAGGAAGAGCTCAAGAGGAGGCACAAAAAAAAACATAATAATAATAATAAAATTCAATAAACGGAAATAAAATCACTAAAATAAGGTTTTACAAAATGCCACGTTGTCATTTCGAGTTTCGGCCATCGGAGGTTTGGTCGACGAAATTTTTGTTTTCTATTTCCCGAAACCCGAAATCCCGAAATCCTGAAATCGGGGTTTCAGGACTTTTGGTGGTTTAAGACGCTCTGAAATTGCACTGTTAGCCACCGAAAGCCAGTACTTTCGACAGCTAAGATACCCTTTTTTTTTACGTGTTAGCCACCGAAATCGCAGATTTTTCATATGCAAAAAATTGCCTCAGCAAAAAATCAGTTTTCTCAGCTGTGGAGAAGTCATTTTGTGCACTCAAATGGTCGATTGACATCTACAGATCCTAGGATTTCCATTGGTGTATTCATATTTTCATTTAGAGCTTGGGAAGGCAGTCAAAATTCCCCCGAAAGAGGAGGTTCGTTTTCAGAAGTGTGGCATTTTTTACTGTGCTGAGTCATCATTTTCAAATGATGATTTTGAGCGACTCGAATATCATTTTCAGAAACGGTTGGAGGTTTTTGTGCCTAACACATTAGAGATCAATAACCACCTCAGTTTTCCTACAGGTGTCACATATTGGGAGAATCAAATCCATCTCCAAGCCTTAATTTTCGGATCTCAGAATTTCTCCATTTGACACATGTTTTTGAAAGGCAGATCTGGGGAAAATGGAAATGGATCTTAGGAAACCGAGAGAGGTTTTTGGTCAAAACAAATAGATGAACAAAAACCGCTTTCATTTTATACACATATATCACGATTCGAGAGATACAGAACCATAACTGCAGCCCCATTTTTCAGCAGTTCGGCCCATTTTCTATGGCAGAAAGTTTTTGAATTTGATGATAATTGTTGTTATCTTTTGGGAGGATTTCGAACTCAGTACCTACATGAAATTCCTGTTCATTTCTAGAGGGATTTCTTTTGGAATCCAAATCATTTTTCAGTTATTCGAAATGGGGCAGAAGACATATATTATTGTATATTCTTGAAGAAAAAGGGGGAACAGCCCGGGAGCCTTTTGGAGGCTAGGTTTGTAATGCATTCCTTTTTAGCAAATATAGAACAGAGTGCCAAGAGATTCTACACCTTGTCACTGTCTAATTCTGTCTTCTTCCTGTGTTATTTTTTTTTTAAGTTTTCATCACTTCTCTTTCTTCCTTCCATTCATTAATTCATCTTGTAATGGTTACAATTTAGTAATACTTCTGTTGTAGCTAATTTAAAGCCTGCCTTAAAGTGTAGTTTGTCCTCTATTTTGTTGTGAGTAGAACAAGACCTGCATCTTAATTGTTTTGCCTTATTTACAAGTTTTATTTTTTCATAGCTTTTCCTCTATCTTGCTATGAGTGAGACAAGACCTATGTTCAGATATTTGAAGTTTGGTGTTATTTCTTCTATTGAAAGGAGGACCAGACTTATCAGAATTAGATACCTGGCTTTTTCTTTCATTTTTGTTCATCCCCTATCTTCTATCCATCCTCATGATTTTAAAATGAATTAGACAAACGAGGTCATGCCTTTTCGTTTCTGATCTATAAATGAGTGAAATGACTATTTTAGACCTAGTTCTAGAAGCCTCCTATGACTGATCAATCAAAAAAAATTATTTCTTTTAAAATGTGTTAAGGCTTGGCTCTTTTATAGCCTAGAGTCAACTCTTGCGACAACATTTTCTGGCGTCGTTGTCGGGGACGGAGGACGAAGTTATCTTCCCTGGGATACGACAAAGTTCAGATCTATCTCTTGATGGTGAACAAGGGATAGGCATTCAATTGGCTATGATCATTCACCTGGCGAATCCTTGGTTCATAGACTCTACATGATTTTGTTGGAGACTCCACTGGTCTCAAATGTCAAATTTGTTCGTTGCTCGAATTGCTGCAAGGTTTGCCCCTCTAGACTTTACAAATGTTTATGGCTTTCCAAACACTATTCCAGACATTAAAATTTGGGAAGATGTCCTTCCTAAATTTGGAGAATATGAGGACGACATCACGGTCAACACTTGTTTGAATTCCATAAGCTCATGGAGGAATTAAATGTACATCATGAAGATGTCCTCATGAAATTGTTTATGTTTTCATTGGAAAAAGATGCTAGACTCTGGTATAAATCTTTACCCCATTCTGGTATTCCTTCATTGAGATGTTTTCACACACTTTTTCATCAACATTGTAAGAGGATACATTCAGCTGAAATCATTTTTGAAGATTGTTGTAATATAAGATTCATAAGACAAAAAGATCATACAAATCCTCTTGAAGAGGAGGAAGAAACAATAGAAATTTCTTAAGTTGATGAAGATGATCAGTATGAGGAAGAGTTGGCTCATAAAGATGTTGGATCTTATGAACTTACTCAAGAAGAAGATATTTAGCATCACGGTCAACCTGCAAAAGAGATAGAAAGGAATGATTGTTGTTTTATCCAGAAAATGCAGAGACCACCTTCTCCTTTAACTAAAGAAGAGATGGGTCTGCTCCTGCTCAACTATGTTGCAGCCCCTACTCACACAGATTTGCATCTTTCACACAGTCCCAGATATGAGTGTCAAACTTCTTCCATTTCTGAAAATGTAAATCTATTTTTAAATGATGATAGTCATGCATTTCATGGAACTTTACAGGAAGTTAGTGAACCTATTTATGATGATTTCCTGCTAGAAGATCAGATTTTAGACTCTGCTTTGTTTCATGAAAAAGATATGGTTTCCATGTTTAATGATCCTGAAGTAAGTTTGTTGTTCGAAAATGCTTTAGACTGTGATTTGCAGAAGCATGATTCTGAAATAAATAGCATGCCAGAGATAGTAACAAAGTGTCCTTTGCTTGAGAGATCCACAGTTGATGTCCCGAGTTTTTGTCTGACTGATGACCCTCTTGAGTTATTTGTTGAACCTAAATATGATGAGTATAGCGATGATTATTTCATCATTACTGTAGAACAACTTGCTGCAGATTTTTCATGGAGGGATGAGGGTCTTCAGACAAGATTGTGCCATGATTTTGGAGATGCCATTGCAGATGATCTTGAATGGTGCTCAGATATTCTCTTCAAGAATGATCCTAAGCATTATAAATTAGAACATAGAGTAGTCTTGGATGTTTTAAGACCTTAGGATGATATATTTTTCCAAGATCCTTTTGCTGATCTTTTAGATTCATTTAATGGAGGAGTATGCTATGTCATGGATATTTGGTCACAAGAATTGATGAAAGGTTCAAAAATTCATGATCACCAACAGGTCAGATGGGAGTTGTCAGTTTCCTTTTTCAGCCTACTCAAAGAAAGTGTGAGAAAATTTCAAATAAGTAGACAATTATTGGATTGGCTTCACTGGCATTTTAGTATCATTTGATTCAGTGGGAATTTTTCAGTAGTTAGAGTAGGTGATGTATATAAATAAGCTTGACTTCAAGCATTATATTACAGCGGTGGTTTTCAATATGTTTTCAGTTTAGTTTTGAATGCAGTATGGTTTTGTTTTAAAGCATTACGACTCCATAGCCCAATGGATGAATAAGCGGTTTTTCGTTCCGAAAAGATGCAAGTAAAGTGAGAGGGTTCAGAGTTTGATAAGGATGATTTCAGGTCGCCCAATGGATGAAGGCACTTGGTCTATTGTTCTTGGCACTTTACAGGAAAGCACCGTCCCTATATGGAGCCTATGTTGGAACAAATATTGAAATTTTGGCTTTCGGTAGCTTAGGAGGAAAAGATTTATAGTGTTTAGCTACCGAAAGTGCAGACTTTCGGTAGCTTAAATCTCATTTTTCATATGCCCTTAACTGCCGAAAGTGTATTGGCCGAGACTAAGCACTCAAGCGTCACATGGAAGAAGAGCTCAAGAGGAGGCACACAAAAAAAAAAATGCAATAAACGGAAATAAAATCACTAAAATAAGGTTTTACAAAATGCCACGTCATCATTTCGGGTTTCAGCCATCGGAGGTTTGGTCGACGAAATTTTTGTTTTCTATTTCCCGAACCCGAAATCCCGAAATCGGGGTTTCGGGACTTTTAGTGGTTTACAACGCTCCGAAATTTCACTGTTAGCCACCGAAAGCCAGGACTTTCGGCAGCTAATATACCTTTGTTTTTGACGTGTTAGCCACCGAAATCGCAGATTTTTCATATGCAAAAACTGCCTCAGCAAAAAATCAGTTTTCTCAGCCGTGGAGAAGTCATTTTGTGCGCTCAAATGGTAGATTGACATCTACAGATCCTATGATTTCCATTGGTGTATTCAGATTTCATTTGGAGCTTGGGAAGGCAGTCAAAACTCCCCCGAAAGAGGAGGTTCGTTTTCAGAAATGTGGCGTTTTTTACTATGATGAGTCATCATTTTCAAATGATGATTTTGAGTGACTAGAATATCCTTTCGAGAAACGGTTGGAGGTTTTTTTGCCTAACACATCAGAGATCAATAACCTCCCTCAGTTTTCCTACAGTTGTCACAGATTGGGAGAATCAAATAGATCTCCGAGCCTTAATTTTTGGATCTCAGAATTTCTCCGTTTGACACATGTTTTTGAAAGGAATATCTGGGGAAAATGGAAATGGATCTTAGGAAACTGAGAGAGGTTTTTGGTCAGAAAAAATAGATGAACAAAAACCTCTTTCATTTTATACACAGTTGTCACGATTCGAGAGATACAGAACCATAACCACAGCCCCAGTTTTCAGTAGTTCGACCCATTTTCTATGGCAGAAAGTTTCAGAATTTGATGGTAACTGTTGTTATCTTTTGGGAGGATTTCGACCTCAATACCTACATGAAATTCCTGTTCATTTCTAGAGGGATTTATTTTGGAATCCAAATCGTTTTTCAATTATTCAAAATGGGGCATAAGACATATATTATTGTATCTTCTTGAAGAAAAAGGGGGAACAGCCCGAGAGCCTTTTGGAGGCTGGGTTTGTAATGCATTCCTTTTCAACAAATATAGAACAGAGTGCCAAGAGATTCTACACCTTGTCACTGTCTAATTCTATCTTCTTCCTGTGTTATTGTTTTTGAAGTTTTCATCACTTCTCTTTCTTCCTTCCATTCATTAATTCAGCTTGTAATGGTTACAATTCAGTAATACTTCTGTTGTAGCTAATTTAAAGCCTGCCTTAAAGTCCAGTTTTTCCTCTATTTTGTCTTGAGTAGAACAAGACCTGCATCTTAATTGTTTTTCCTTATTTACAAGTTTTATTTGTTCATAGCTTTTCCTTTGTCTTGCTATGAGTGAGACAAGACCTATGTTCAGATATTTGAAGTTTGGTGTTATTTCTTCTATTGAAAGGAGGACCAAACTTATCAGAATTAGATACCTAGCTTTTTCTTTCAGTTTTGTTCATCCCCTATCTTCTATCCATCCTCATGATTTTAAAATGAATTAGACAAACGAGGTCATGCCTTTTCGTTTCTGATCTATAAATGAGTGAAATGATTGTTTTAGACCTAGTTCTAGAAGCCTCCTATGACTGATCAATCAAAAAAAAATATTTCTTTTAAAATGTGCTAAGGCTTGGCTCTTTTACAGTCTAGAGTCAACTCTTGCGACAACATGACCGATAACACAAAACCACGGGCTTATCAACTTTAGCGACGTATTACCTTTTGCCTCTATGTCTCTTATTACATATGACCAACGGAGGTGACCAGACGCTAGGCCAAATGAGTGCTTGAGCACTTATCAGAATCAACGGTCATGATTTTAATCTCTCGATGAGATGGACGACAGTCGGGACTTCAGGACTTCATCATTTGGGACTTCAGGATTTCAACTTTTCAAATTTTTGAATCAGATCGAACGGTTCACTTCTATTTCGCGGAATTAGATGAATGGTCATGTTCGATCCTTACACTTATCATTTTATTGCTTAATATGACGGTTGGGACTTCATCAATCATTGAGATGGATGACCACCATTTTATCCAGGACTTCAGCTATTCTACTTACACTATCCTTCCATTGTAATATGATCAATGGTTGAGAATACACCGGAAGTGATCTTCAGATCAGACGACTCATGTCCACTTCGGGACTTCGGCATTCGGGACTTTGGGGCTTAGGTTATATGCTGGTGGTGAAACTCCCGAAGTAAAACTCCCAAAGTGGCGTAACTTGCTTACGTCACTTGATGATGTGACACGAGCCGAGTGTCTGCCACGTGTCACTCAGATTCGTGATTTGCACGTACCTAAAATGATGATTTCAACTTGACACTTGTCATTATCTGATTGTGCCACGTGTCCTTGCTTACGTGGTCTATTGATGTAGATCTCTCGATGTGACACATATTCATCTCCTTGATCTAATGGTCAAAATAGTATCTGAAGGGTATCTCAGATCGATGGCTGAGAGTGACTTCGAAATTTCGGCCTTCGGGACTTTGGGTATTTCGATATCTCAACTTCACAATTCTTTCGAAGTGAGATTCCCAAAGTGTAACCTCCTCACATCTTTAGACCAAAATTAAATGATGTTCGTTTGATCAAGATCATATATCGATGGCTCGATCTGTCTGCGATGTTGGTTTCCCTTGGATCAAATCCAACGGTTGTCGGGTATTTGAATTCTCAACCTTCTTTGCCCCGCTTATCCTATCCTTCCACTTAAAGTGATCCAACGGTCATGAAGGCTCTCGAAGCATATTAACGATCAAGGATGATTGCAGAACCACTATTTGCAAGTGATTTAATTCGTCACCCAAGCTCTGCAATTTGAGGTTGTGCATTTGTTGGTGAATCAACCACAATCGTCAATCTTTGAACCTATAAGATCTGACAGTACTGACTAATTGTGGGATTCGAAGTAGCATGATGTTTAATTATTCTTTCATTCTCTGCAATCCATCCCTGTCGTTGATCTGGTGCTTGTGTATCTGACAGTCACGACTTAATCTGATTGTTTGTTGGATCAACCACAGTCATCGATATTTGAGTTTATGAGATCTGATGATCTAGACCAATTGTGGGATTAGAACTAGCGAGTTGTTTCATTATTCTTTTTCTCTTCGCAATTCATCCATGTTGTTGATCTGGCGCATGCGTATCAATGGTCCTAGTTTGTTCTGTAGGGATTTTGATCTCGATCACGTTTATGCACCACGTTTTCCCTTCTGAGCTTTATTCATCATGTTTTTGTATTGTGCTTTCCCTTCTGAGCTTCATGTGCATCATCAATTGTTTACATCAATGAAAATACATCAATAACAATATGTCCAACACTAATTGAACTAAAAAAGGTTAAGTGTATCTCCCGAAAATGGCCTCCAAAGTTCTCTTCCTCAATGTCTTCCCTTCATAAAAATGGCTTAGGATTTATAATTCTTCATCATTATATTGTTTTCCACCTCCTTGGACTATCAAAAACACCTTTTTTATAGGAATTTGAATTGTGAATCAAATCCCAACTTTCCCCCAAGACCTAGCCTCTTTTTGGGCTCCAAATCCCCCAAAAATGGCCAAAATCCTCTAAAGTCAAGTTAAATCAGTAAAAAAATCCATATACTAAAGTCAAAAACCCAAAATTGGAAAAATTTGGGCGCTAGCCCCTTTTTTCCAGGCCCCTAGCATATGGATGCTGCAATATGGTCGAGTGTTAGGCGTTGGCCCCTAAACCTCTGGTCCAACCCTTTACTCTGGGTCATATGGTGGCCATGTGTCTAGGCTTAAACTCTGAGCGCCCTAGACCTCTGGTTCTAGCCCCAGATCCATATTCCCTAGTCGGTCGGGCTAGCCCCCGCCGACTGAGGTTTATTCCAAAACATCCGACCAAAACCATAACAAAATGGAGGTTTGGTGAATGCTTGTCAAGCCCCAAATGGTAGTTCGGTCAATCCGTTGATGGTTGCAAAGTCTTTGGTCGGAGGATAGGTCAGAGGTTCAAACCATCAGAGGTAAAAAAAAATTGACCCATGCTTTATTGTCCAAATATGGGGTGCCATGTGGTGCCCTGTGATTGGGCCACGTGTCACCTATGGATTGGCTTGTATAGTCCATTTAGTGCATAGTCATCTTCCCAGTCAGCATGCACAGTCAGCTGCCACGTCAGCATCTATACTTCCACATCAGCATCTGTACTGCCACGTCAACATCATTAATGCCACATGTCATCCATACTGCCACGTGTCGAACTGTCATTGGGCCGTGTCAGTGTTTCGTACAACCATGTTTCACGTTTGTATAGTGCCATGTGTCACTTTTTTACTCATCCACATCATACTTGAAAATGCCAAAAATGAGTGATACGTGCCACCTCCTCATGTTGCCACATGTCCATGCTGACATCATCATGATGTCATGATGATGTCACTGCCATGTCATGCTGACGTTAGTAGTACGGCCTGTTGATTGTTTACTTTGATGAGTTGACTTTTTTTTCCTGTTTGGGAAATCGATCTGAACGCGATAACTTTTGCATACGGTTTCCATTTTCAGAAAAAAAATATATGGCTGGAATCGGCATGACGATACTGATGCAATGGTTCCGGTTTCATCTGATTTCGATAATTTTTATTTTTATGCCTTCCTAGATTCCTTTTGGATCATGCCTCCCCGCTAAGACCTTTTGGTCCTCCAAAAGGGTATTAACCAGTCATCAAGTGCGGGATGGGCCACCCCACTTGTCCTTTGTATTTAAACGATGTCATGCGCACTTGTCGCATCATAATCAATTGAAAAACAACCATGACAACTAAAATCATATTTTTAGCCACTGAACTCGTTCACATGTTACTGAATCCACTACCATCCATGTTGAAAACATTAGCAGTGATAACATCAAAAATATGAATGAAACTGAACCAATATGTTCGATGTGCTTGCACGACATTAACTTATCTTGAAGAAAAGTATGATTGAATTTCCATTCTACAACCATCTCATGTTCATGCTTAAGATCAACTTCTTTGCTTGGTACAATTATAGGTGTGTTTCTTGCATAATTTTCCTTTGAGATTGATTTTCTTTTATGTGATGAGAATGTAAAACACATTCATTTCCTTATTTAGTTAAGTGATATTGATTATGTTCCCTATAGAAGATTTCTTTACAATCATATAAATAAGGGCTTCCTAAGACCATTCCACATTCATTTAGTGGCACCACATCACATGTTACCTCATCCAAAAACTTTGATGAAATTGTAAACCTTAAAGTGCATTGCTTTGTTATGTGCAATTTTTTATTGTTTCTTATCCATTTAAGTGAGTAAGGTTTATGATGCATTTTAGTGTTTAATCCCAATTTCTTAACCACTTCTTCTTAAACTAATTTATATTGAGTTCCACTATTTATCAATGTATCGATCTTAGTATGTTTCATTATGACTCTTAGATGAAACAAATTACTTATTGAATTAGAACCATCACCAATTTTACATGTCAAACCAAGTGTTGTGATTTTAGTCTCATCACCTGAATCATACCCCAAGTCTATTGGTTGTGTTGTTGTTGAAATTATTTTCCTCTCTTTCCTCTCTTTGAACCATTTTGGTCTCTTCTCTGGGTGNGTGTCCTTTCTTACGTGGTCTATTGATGTAGATCTCCCTATGTGACACATATTCATCTCATTGATCTAATGGTTAGAATAGTATCCGAAGGGTATCTCAGATCGACGGTTGAGAGCGACTTCGAAATCTCCGCCTTTGGGACTTTGGGTATTTCAATATCTCGAATTCATAATTCTTTCGTAGTGAGATTCCCAAAGTGTAACCTCCTTAAATCTTTAGACAAAAATTAAATGATGTTCATTTGACCAAGATCTTATATTGACGGCGCGATCTATCTGCGATGTTGGTTTCCCTTGGATCAAATCCAACAGTTGTCGGGTATTTGAATTCTCAACCTTCTTTTCCCCGCTTATCCTATCCTTCCACTTAAAGTGATCCAACGGTCGTGAAGGATCTCGACATATTAATGATCAAGGATGATTGTGGAACCACAATTTGCAAGTGATTTAATTCGTCACCCAAGCTTTGCAATTTGAGGTTGTGCGTTTGTTGGTGAATCAACCACAATCGTCGATCTTTGAACCTATAAGATCTGACAGTACTGACTAATTGCGGGATTCGAAGTAGCACGATGTTTAATTATTCTTTCATTCTCTGCAATCCATCCTTGTCGTTGATCTGGTTCTTGTGTATCCAACGGTCACGACTTAATCTGATCGTTTGTTGGATCAACCACAGTCATCGATATTTGAGTTTATGAGATCTGATGATCTAGACCAATTGCGAGATTGGAACTAGCGAGTTGTTTCATTATTCTTTTGTTCTTCTCAATTCATCCATGTCATTGATCTGGTGCATGCGTATCAATGGTCCTAGTTTTTTCTGTGGGGATTTTAATCTCGATCACGTTTCTGCACCGTGTTTTCCCTTCTGAGATTTATTAATCATGTTTTTGTATTGTGCTTTCCCTTCTGAGCTTCATGTGCATCATCAACTATTGACATCAATGAAAATACATCAATAACAATATGTCCAACACTAATGACACTGAAAAAGGTTAAGTGTATCTCCCGAAAATGGCCTCCAAAGTTCTCTTCCTCAATGTCTTCCCTTCATAAAAATGGCTTAGGATTTATAATTCTTCATCATTATATTGTTTTCCACCTCCTTGGACTATCAAAAACACCTTTTTTTCTAGGAATTTGAGTTGAGAATCAAATCCCAACTTTCCCCCAAGACCTGGCCTCTTTTTGGGCTCCAAATCCCCCAAAAATGGCCAAAATCCTCTAAAGTCAGGTTAAATCAATAAAAAATCCATATACTAAAGTCAAAAACCCAAAATTGGAAAAATCTGGGTGCTAGCCCCTTTTTTCCAGGCCCCTAGCATATGGGTGCTTCAATATGGTCGAGTGTTAGGCGTTGGCCCCTAAACCTCTGGTCCAACCCTTTACTCTGGGTCATATGGTGGCCATGTTTCTAGGCTTAAACTCTGAGCACCCTAGACCTCCGATTCTAGCCCCAGATCCATATTCCCTAGTCGGTCGGGTTAGCCCCCGCTGACTGAGGTTTATCCCAAAACATCCAACCAAAACCATAAAAAATGGAGGTGTGGTGAATGTTTTTCAAGCCCCAAATGGTAGTCCGGTCAGTCCGTTGATGGTTGCAAAGTCTTTGGTCGGAGGATAGGTCAGAGGTTCAAACCATCAGAGTTAAAAAAAAATTGACCCATGCTTTATTGTCCAAATATGGGGTTCCATGTGGTGCCCTATGATTGGGCCATGCGTCACCTATGGATTGGCTTGTATAGTCCATTTAGTGTATAGTCATCTTCCCAGTCAGCATGCATAGTCAGTTGCCATGTCAGCATATATACTTCCACGTCAACATCTATACTGCCATGTCAATATCCTTAATGCCACATGTCATCCATACTGCCACATGTCGAACTGTCATTGGGCCATGTCATCATTTCGTACAACCATGTTTCACGTTTGTACAGTGCCATGTGTCACTTTTTTACTGGTCCACATCATACTTGAAAATGCCAAAAATGAGTGATATGTGTCACCTCCTCATGTTGTCACATGTCCCTACTAACATCATCATGATTTCATGATGATGTCACTGCCATGTCATGCTGACGTTAGTAGTATGGCCTGTTGATTGCTTACTTTGACGAGTTGACTTTTTTTGCATGTTTGGGAAATCGATCTGAACGCGATAAATTTTGCATATGGTTTCCATTTTCGAAAAAACATATATGGCTGGAATCGGCACAATGATCCTAACGCAATGGTTCTGGTTTCATCTGATTCTGATAATTTTTATTTTTATGCCTTCCTAGATCCCTTTTGGATCATGCCTCCCCGCTAAGACCTTTTGGTCCTCCAAAAGGGTATTAACCAGTCATCAAGTGCGGGATGGGCCACCCCACTTGTCCTTTGTTTTTAAATGATGTCATGTGCACTTGTCACATCATAATCAATTGAAAAACAACCATGACAACTAAAATCATATTGTTAGCCACTAAACTCGTTCACATATTACTGAATCCACTACCATCCATGTTGAAAACATTAGCAGCGATAACATCAAAAATATGAATGAAACTGAACCGATATGTTCGATGTGCTTGCATGACATTAACTTATCTTGAAGAAAAGTATGATTGAATTTCCATTCTACAACCATCTCATGTTCATGCTTAAGATTAACTTCTTTACTTAGCACAATTATAGGTGTGTTTCTTGCATAATTTGCCTTTGAGATTGATTTTCTTTTATGTGATGAGAATGTAAAACATATTCATTTCCTTATTTAGTTAAGTGATATTGATTATGTTCCCTATAGAAGATTTATTTACAATCATATAAATAAGGGCTTCCTAAGACCATTCCACATTCATTTAGTGGCACCATATCACATGTTACCTCATCCAAAAACTTTGATGAAATTGCAAACCTTAAAGTGCATTGCTTTGTTATGTGCAATTTTTTATTGTTTCTTATCCATTTAAGTGAGTAAGGTTTATGGTGCATCTTAGTGTTTAATCCCAATTTCTTAACCACTTCTTCTTAAATTAATTTATATTGAGTTCCACTATTTATCAATGTATCGATCTTAGTCTGTTTCATTATGACTCTTAGATGAAACAAATTACTTATTGAATTAGAACCATCACCAATTTTACATGTCAAACCAACTGCTTTGATTTTAGTCTCATCACCTGAATCATACCCCAAGTCTATTGGTTGTGTTGTTGTTGAAATTATTTTCCTCTCTTTCCTCTCTTTGAACCATTTTGGTCTCTTCTCTGGGTGCAATTTCCAGCAATGGTCATCATCATGCCCTTCTTTCTTGCAATGCTTGCCAGAGAGCTTCCCTTCCTTCATTGTCGTTGAATTTTATTTCTTTCCATTGCCCTTTCGTTTGTCTTCTGTCCTTGAGGATGATTCCCCTGATACACCAACTCATGTTTTCCCTACTTCAATATACATTGCTTGAACATGAACCTCATCAAGATTAGTAGGTCCAAACATAAATACAATGTTATGAATATGTGCAAGTAAACCTCTGATATACTTCATAAGCGTTTCTTGTGTATGTAATTGAATATTTAACATTAATTCCATCTTACGAAAATCATCTGTGTATTCTTGCACCGTTTGTCATTTTTTTAGTTTAAGACTTTGCCATTCAATTAAATCCTTTTCCTTATAACCCAAAGGATAAAAATGCTTTCTAAGTGCAAAAACAAAATCTTTCCATGATGGAAATACATTACCAACTTGTTGTGTACCATGTTGCAACTTACTCTGCCACCAGATGAGTGTTGTGCCTACAACACAAAGAGATGCCAATTTGATTTGGGTTTCCTCATCTTTGATTTGTTGCAAACTGAAATAAACTTCCATCTGTCTGACCTAGTTATCAAGCCTCTCAGCATTGACTTCACCATCATACATGGGCAGTTCGAATTTCAAATCAAGCTTAAGTAATTCCATATCATGCTTATGTTTATGGGAATGTTTTCTTGTGGTAGAAGTTGCACTTGTACTTGAAGAAGAAGAAGATGATGGAGATTAAGGAGGTGAAGGAGGAGGTTTAGGAGGATCCTCTCCTTCTTCACTTTTTTCTTGTTTTGATGATTCCCCTTGAAAAGTCCTCTTCCATTTCAAGTAATCATCATATAATATCTTCACCATCTCTGACATGGAGAATAAAGTCTTTTGCAACTCTATCTTGTTTTGAGACATTCCTTCTTCAGATGCCATCTTCTCACTTTGAGATGCCCTCTTTCTCGATCCAATCTCATGATCTCCTTCTAAAATATCGGCTTCACCACGACTTAGCTTTTCCTTGGTAATCATGCAAACTCAAACAACCAACTATCAACCTGCTCTGATACCACTTGATCCGGAAATGATCTTTAAAAGACTTGGTTGAGTTTTAATCATCTGTTAAATTACCACTTAGGAATTAAGAAAAGAAGAGGATCTTAATGAAAGAATATTGCAGCCATCATAAAGAATTCATATAAAAAAGTAAACATAAGGAACAATAAACCATAACAACAAGATTGTTAACAGAGTTCAGCAAGGTTACCTACGTCTTCAGGACTTTGTCTCAGTGGGGGAGAATTTCTTATTAATATTCAATGCTAAAAAATTACATCAAATGTATCTCAAAAGGATTACAAATTGGTTTGGTTGTGTTTTGCTCGACCTCAAGAATTCAACACAACTGACGGCACTAAAAATGGTTGAGCATAGCTCGCAGAAATGGCCTCCAAAGTTCGCTTCCTTAATGGCTTGCCTGCATAAAAATGGATTAGGATTTACAATTCTTCATCATTATGCTATTTTCCACCTCCTTGGACTATCAAAAACACCTTGTTTTTATAGGATTTTGAGTTGAGAATCAAATCCCAACTTTCCCCCAAGATGTGGACTCTTTTTGGGCTCCAAAGCCCCCCAAAATAGCCAAAATCCACTAAAATCAGGTTAAATCAGCAAAAAAAATCCATATACTAAAGTCAAAAGCCGAAAATTGGAAAACTTTGGGTGCTAACCCCTTTTTTTTGGGCCACTGGGCATATGGGTGTTTCCATATGACCGAGCGCTAGAGAACAAATTTTTGACCCAGCCTTTATTGGCCAAATCCGGGGTGCCAGGTGGTGCACTATGATTGGGCCACGTGTCACCTCTGGATTAGCCCATATAGTCCAGTCAATGCACAATCATCTTCCCATTTAGCATGCACAGTCAGCTACCACGTCAGCATTCGTATTGCCACCTGTCATCCGTACTACCACATGTCGAACTATCATTGGGCCACGTCAACATTTCGTACAACCATGTGTCATGCTCGTATAGTGCCATGTGTCACCTCCGTATGGTGCCACATGTCACTTTTTTACTGGTCCACATAATGCCTAAAAATGCCAAAAATGAGTGACATGTGTCACCTCCTCGTGATGCCACATGTCACTGCCAAGTCATGCTAACGTACTGCAGACGTTAGAAATATGGCTTGTTGATTGTTGACTTTGACCAGTTGACTTTTTTTGCATGTTTGGGAAATCTATCAAAGCGTGATAACTTTCGCATATGGTGTCCATTTTTGGAAAAAAAAAATATGGTCGGAAATGACGTGACAAGCCCGGAGAAATGGCGTTGGTTTTGGCTGATTCCGAGAAATTTTATTTTTAGGCCTTCCTGGATCCATTTTGGATCAAAGTAGAAAATCTTGGCTTACATCTTCATATGATTGGTATCATTTTCCATTGCTTCCAATCAATTCTATTTGAATGTTTATTTCTTGGTTTTCTTAAATAGTCTAACTTCATATGTTTCTTCCATAACTAAGATTGACTCATTTGTTTAACTTTGTTGTCCCACTATATTTTGCTTGGGAACAACATATCAAATTGGATGAATAATGTGGGATATTCAAGATGGTGGGAATCCATGGGACACAATGTAGTTTAATAAGTCTACCACATTGACTGCTAAAACTTTGGGACAATATTTGAAAAATTCAATGTAGAGGTCATGTATGTCATAGAACTCATTAGATTGAAACTTAAGGGTGGAACAAACGATGAAATGGTCAGGGAAGAAGTGGCAGGGAGAGGGTCTTGAATTGACTCGAATGCAAGGTTGGTTAGGTGTATTTTATAGACTAGAATCATAGATAAATTGAATAATGGGATCAACATTTGTACACAATATTTCTAAGCTAAAAGGAAGATTCTTCAAAAAAAAATTGCATTGAAATGAAGTTGGTCAATGATGGTGATAACTATGCACTTTTGTGTTTGTTGAGAAAATAATGTTTCTTTTTCTTTCTATAAATGCTCTTATATATTCTTTAAATTTGCTTTAATTTCGAAGTTCTATACTTAATAAGATATTTAATTAATCTCAATAATACTTTTATAATCTAAATCATACGAAACATTATGTCAAAAATGTCCTACCTTGAAATGGATAGAGGTATGAATGGAGTGGGAAAGGAATGCAATATGAAAGGCCAAATGACTAAGGCTACACTGAATTGAATCTTGAATATCATATATCAAAAATTTAAACTTTTTTTTGACGATGTTTGAGTATGCTTCGTAAACAACATTTGATAAAATTATACTAAATGTGGAGGGAGGACAATCAAGTGAAAGCCATAATAACGAGAGAAAATCCTAAAGGCCTTGTTAATTGAAATAATTGAAAATCATGTTGTCAAAAAAAAGTGTTTTCAAAATTGTTAATTAAAAAAATATTATTAAAATTTATTTTTTCATATATTATATAATAAATCATTTACAAATTAAAATAAAACCAATTGGATATTTTAAACTCATTTAAAATATTTGTATTTATTTAAGTACAATTTCACAGTTTGGTAGCTTTCTAATCTCACCAAGGATTACCACTGAATTACAACCCTAAAGATTGAGATATTTCAGATTTGTAAGTTCCCCTATTCGAGAAGGAAACGATTTTATATTTTTACAATAGTTAAGATAGAAGAATTGAAGATATGAAAGATTACCTATATATTCAATCTTAGTGAAAGCTAAACAAATCCATTCAAGTCGTGTCATTTTCCACAATGATGATGGAAATGATTGCATGGATATGTCATTAATAGCCAATACCCTCAAAGAGGTGAGCTTGATGAAAAATGCTTCTAGAATTTCTTTCAATCCCTTATTTTATCCCATGAGTAAAGAAACTAGTTTGGGACATCTCAATTCCTTTGCCCACAAAGATTTAATATCATTGTTGAAGACTTTGACATGCCCTCAATACACAATTCTCCTCATTATCTCCAATATAAATTGCCAAGTGGTAGACAATATCGTGAACACTAATCACACCCCCTTTCACCTAGAATAAGCAATGGTTTTCAAGTAACTTTACATAGATCTCCCCGGTCTTTAATACATAGTCATAGTCCACATCCTCATTGTCCTTAACTAGGCCTTATGATATCCATACTTGTACCATCATCTCAACCAAAATCATGACATCTTCACTCAACATGGCACAGTAAAGAAAACAATTTTTCAAATTAGCCCCGAGTGAGTTTTAATGGAAGTTGTTTTTTATTACCTCTTTCAATAGGTGGGTGGTTATGAGGGTAAGTTTCTAGGGTTATACACAATTATGTATGTTCGATGTAAGAATCACCCTAGATCCAACTACAATAAGTAACTCAAATTTCAAGTCGTGTTGGTCTATTTCCATACAATAATTGCTTCTTATTCTTGTAGCAACATTGGCTGCAATGGGAAAATCTAGTTATCTTAAACAATGCTTATTATGATTATATACATCATTGTTTCTCACAAACAAATTTATGGCCTTATCAAATGACTCTTTTTTGGAAGCATCCAAATAAGTACCTATACAATTTATAAGTAATTTCCACTCTTCTGCAATTGGTATTCCATCCCTATTACTCATCAACAAATAAACAACATAGTACCAAGGGTCACAACTATTGTGAATGATTTCCATAATTATTTTGCAATACCTTTAATATATTTAATATATTGTGATGATGCCATCACAACATATTTAAACTCTTGGGGAAAACTAATGATGTGTCCTCTATATTTGTATTTCCCACCTATTGAATGCATAACCTACAAAATTGGACTTGTGCGGGCTATAAACATGTTGACGCGGGAAAAATAGCCCTTTGTCAATAGAATGGATTGCCCCCGATAATAATTCCCAATCAGACCTCTTACCATTTGGAATAGGGAACCCATCCATATTTTGTCCCAACTTCCATTATTGGTTGTGGTTTTACCAATTGTGGCTTGGTCCACCGATGAATATGAATGATGAATGGTTATGCAAATAAAAGATGTAGATGAAGACTATGTAAATGAATAGAAGATATTTAATCTACTTATAATCTTTCTTATCCTAGCTAGGAGCGAATTACGATAAGTGAATGAGCTATAATGAAACTAAATTCTTCTTAATACCACACTCAAATAGTTTTCATGAAAGTGAAGGGTTAGAAACACATGTATAAACATACATAACCAAAAAATTCTAAATCATATCTATGCATACATCAACAACTCATATGCTCAAGATGTATAATATAATCAAGAATAATATCATTGCTAGAGCAACATATATTGCATAAGAAAACTCTATAAGAAAATATGTCCATACAACCCATGTGAACAATATACATTCTCCTTGAAATAGTTCACAACAAAACAACAATTTGTTGGAATATTCACCAATACTGAGAGGGGGGGTGAATCAATATTGAGCACTTTTTACCATTTTTAATCACGACATATAAACATTAAATTATAAACAATGTATCATTTATGATTGCATTCAATATATCATGAACATATAACCAGAGATACATAGTACACACGAATTTTACGTGGAAACCCAAATGGGACAAAACCATGCAATGTTTTTTAATGTATATCTTGAAGATCACATTCACTGGAAGCACCAACTTCCAAAATTATCCAGCACCAAATGGAATGATGAACCAACCCCATATTTACAAGCCCCAGCCTGAAGGAAGCTACAACTCCCCAAATTCTCTAGCTCCAACTGGAAGGAGGCTACAACACCCTAGTTTACAGGATCAACTTGAAGGAAGCAACGAATCCCTAGATTCTCCAGCTCCAACTAGAAGGAGGCTACAACGCCCTAGTTTTATGAGAATCAACTCAAAGGAAGTTGCAACTCCATGCAAGCACCAACCTATTATCTTAAGACACCAATCTTCCCGTGGACCACCCAACCTCCTAAAAATATAAATAAGAGAATTAACCTATCATTTTTATTGTCATTGGTACTGATACATCATCATCATCAAACCAGACTCAACATGTCATTATTATTGTCATTGATATTGATACATCGTCATCATCAAACTAGACTCAACATTTCAATGTTATTGTCATTGATACTGATACATCATCATCATCAAAACTAGATCCACCAAAAATTATACATCAACATCATCAAATTGGGTCCACATATAAACCCCAACATCACTTCTTAAATTTGCATACAAAGTTGATCAGAGTTGTACCTCAAATATACAAACTTGTGAGATTCACTACAAGCTCAATTTTCCATTTCTGATTCTGAAACTTGAACCTCAAATATTAGGATCTTTTCTCCTTTTGATGCAACA
>JZKD02S2385805.1:151756-166301 GCA_000966675.3 Picea glauca
CATCTTGAATATATTGTGATCTCTATGTGTTGATGAATCTTGTATGCACTTAATAACTCAATAAACTAGTAGTAGTTAGTGATTCCAAGAAAGAATTTGGCTTGGGATCATTACACAAAAAAAGGATGAATAAAGCTCATAAGGGAAAATGCGGTGCAGAAATGTGATCGGGATCAAAATCCCCACAGAACAAACCAGGACCATTGATACGCATGCATCAGATAAATGAGAGGGATGAATTACGAAGAGAGAAAGAAGAATTAAACAACTCGCTAGTTCCAATCACGCAATTGGTCTAGATCATCAGATCTCATAAACTCAAATATCTACGACTGTGGTTGATCCAAAAAATGATCATATTAAGTCAGATTAAGTCATGACCGTCGGATACGCAAGTGCCAAATCAACAAAATGGATGGATTGCAGAGAATGAAAGAATAATTAAACATCGTGCTACTTTCAATCCCATAATTAGTTAGTATCGTCAGATCTTATAGCTTGAAAGATCAAACATTGTGGTTGACTCACCAACAAACACACAAATTCAAATTGCAGAGCTTGGGTGACGAATTAAATCACTTGCAAGTTGTGGTTCCGTAATCATCCTTGATCTTTAATATGCTTCGAGAGTCTTCACAACCATTGAATCACTTTAAGTGGAAGGATAGGATAAGCGGGGCAAAAAGGGTTGAGAATTCGAATACCCAACAACCATTGGATTTGATCCAAGGCAAAGCAACATCACAGACAGATCAAGCCGTCGATCTAATATCTTGATCAAATGAACATCATTGACTTCGGGTCTAAAGATGTGAGGAGGTTACGCTTCAGGAATTTGACTTTGGAAGAATTGTGAAGTTTGTTAGCAACATTTCTTGTCTTCAACATCAGGACATCCAGGTCTGCGAGTTGCAGGAGGAGCGCCCGAGTGCAGTGCACAAAAAATTCCTTTTCGGACTTAAAATCAGGCGAGCGGGCAGGATTATCGTGTTAACGGTTCGGATCTATCCATATGAGCATATCAACGGTTGGCGGGAAATCGCGGATAGGGAAGTTGTGCTGAAGTTAACATAATAGATCGTGTCCATATTATGTGCAGGGGAGAATAGTAGCCATCCACCCAGAGGACGCGTGGCGCGAGATCTAATCGCGTCAGCATTTCGGCATTCGGGATTTCGAGGGGCAAGAGTTTCATGTTGTTTTACATCTCGAAACCCCAAACCCCAATAGCGCTGAAAGTGGGGCCCGCGGTATCACGAAACATTTTCAGTCATCCATCCAAAGGGGAGACCTGGCGGAAAACCGAGCCATCTCGGTGTTTCGCCTATTGCGCCTCCAAGGTGTAAAGAGAAGCTTCGTTATATTCCAATGTGCAAGGAGCCGAGAGAGTCCCAAACCCGAGCCCACAGTATCGCCGAGTGAGTTTAAGGACCGTCGAATCTCAGGAGGACGCGTAGAACTAGACTGAGCCGTCTCGGTGTTTCACTCATCGCAATTTCTTAATGCATGGATTAGCTCCTTCCCATTCGCGAACGCCAAAAGTGCCTTGGGAATAAGCACATGGTCACAGCCTGTGGTCACCTGGGGAGAGAAAGGAGTTGTGTAAAAAAGTACAAAGGCGTCGAGTTCAGTTACAGAGGGGATCATCGCGATCTCCAGGCACCATCGGATCCGATCTCCACACTATTTCCTGCCTGGAGTAAATGACGACAAGAGCGGGTGGTTGAAACATCTTTTCATTCATTAAGTGTGGGAATGGAGGGTCTAGCAAGAGGTCTGCTCGAAGAGGTCCTGTGTATCGATTTTTTCAAAGAAGCCATGACGAAGTCCTCGACTAGACAGAGAAGTCTGCGCATGCTAGCCCAGCACTTAATGGCTCAGCTACCCTCCTTGCAGGAGCCATGCGTAGTTAAGATGGCACTTAAAGAATGACATCAGTACGAGTTTGACTGAAGGGACGCCAAGCTTTGGGTGACTCGACACTCCTCTATGAGGTGAATTTTCTTGAGTATATAGACTCAGTCTTGGCATTTTGTAATGGATCGATGGTTGAGCAAGGCCCCCGATTGTAAAGTTTTGATAAAGCGTTGGTCGCTCTAGTTAATGTATAAGGAATTTGAGATTTCTTACTTTATGGATGCCAGCTTCCCTTCCATCTCTTTGTTTACTGTGTTAGAATAACTCAGAATTGGAGGATCCAGTCGAGTTGTGGCTGTTATAGGATGATGTAGGTTGGATCACTGTAATAGTTACATTATTTCTAATCGGTTCTTGTGATGTTCTCAGCACTGAAACGACTTGAAATTGAAGGATTCAGTTGAGTCACCGCTCAGCTCCTTGAATCTCTGGACCAAGAGGATCTTGGCTTCCGAGTTTTTCATCCTCAAGCTTTCGAAGGCCTGTTGCCCGAGGCAGTCTTGCTCGCCCTTCTCACAAGTCTTCCTTCTACCACCCTTTAATCATTTACTGACATAAGTTGGATCAAGACCTCCCTTGCTTTCTACATACCAGGTCTAGTTTCCTGAGTTAAAGCTATATCTTCTTGAGTCTTCACCCATCTGATCACCCCATTAAACAAATCGTGACATAAAACTGATGGGCGTTGGGATTTGCTCTTGCAAGAAATCTAGGAGTGACTTTTGACGCTAACATTTCTGGCGTCGTTGCTGGGGACGAAGTTGAAAATTTTCCCCAGGATTGAATGACATTGAGCCTCTAATCCTGAAGGTGCATCGGGTATCAGAGCCTTTGAATATTGCTACTGTGCACCTGGCGACTCCATTGTGACGATTCCAATGTGGCGAACTTGCCGAGTTAATTGTGGCTTTTAGAGGTAGACACACGAGGTCTCATCCATAGCTGCCTCTAACTACACCCGAATCTGATCCAGAGGTGGTTCTTAGAAAAGGAAAGGCCCCTGAAGAAGAAGCTTCCATCGCCGAACAAGGTAATTCGCTATCTCCTTTTGTAAGAACTCCATTTTCTCCTCCTCAGATTCTTGACCGACCTCCTTCAGAGGTTTCCCATTTCCTAAACTTCGGGAGTGTTCCTGCTGAGTTTTCCCCTCCTAGTTTGGGATTGGAGGGAGAAACCCTTGTCACTCCCCTCTCCTCTGAAGCTATATCCTGGCGTAGACCTAGGACTGTAGAAGATTTCCCCACACCTAGTTTTACCACTCCTGTGCAAAGAGGAGAACCTACTAACTTGAGCTCGTTAGCCTTCTCCTTAAATCCCCTCTTGTTTCCCACCCCACTTCGGGACTCATTCCCAGTATCCCCTTCGCGAACTCCTTCTCCTCCGAGTTCTCCTTCACCTAATATTCTTATGGCTGGTGCTAATCCCCCTCTGAATAGAATGGACACCATAGTTTCTGCCAGATACGCTCCCTTAGTTCTACCTCATCCTATGAATCCTCTCCCTGCTAGATATTACTTGAAATACATGCCCAAGTTCACCGGAGAAGGGGATGTAACTGCGGAAGAGAACCTGGCTACTTTCTACAGTTACAGAGACAACCTCAACATTGAAAATGAAGATGTCTGGATGAGAGTCTTCATCCAGAGCCTCAATGGCGAGGTGAGGAAATCGTTCAGAGGATTGGCCCCCAGATCTATTGTTGGGATCGAAGCCCTATTTTCCTGAGGCAATGGGGCGATAGGAAGGATTTCATGTATTACATGACAGAGTTTGGATCTTTGAATAAAATGGAAGGAGAGTCTATCTCTGACTTCTCCAAAATATTTAATAAGATGTATAATAAAATTCCTACCGAAATAAAGCCCTCAGAAGCCTCGGCCAAGATTTCTTATGCTAGTGCATTTGGCCCCAATTTCTATATGTTACTGAGAGAAAGAAGAGCCACCTCCTTAGCTCAAATGAAAGATGTGGCCATAGAAGTGGAATCCAATGTATTAGAAGCTGATAGACTGAGGATCAAGGCCGACGTAGACAGAAGAAAGGGAAGGTTGGAAGCCTCAACTTCAAGCCCATCATTGTCCCACTCTCAAGTGGATGAACTGACCAAGATGGTGAAGTCTCTGTCCGCAGAGATGGAGAGAATGAAATTCGAGGGAAGGAAAGCATACAAGGGCCCTCTGAATGCCGAAAACAAAGGAGGTTTTAGGAGGCCAAACAATTTTAATCCCCCGAATGTGCAAAGAGAGAAGGGAAGAGATAGAGAAGACCAGAAGATTTGGGCTCCTTTTCAAAACAATTTTGTGTCCGAGGGGGAAGAAGGGGAAATGGATGAGCCCGATCATGAAATCCATTGCTTCAGGGACACTCCTCCTTTTCCTCATCTCACTCAATCAACATACGAGGAGTCTCTCATGGACAGTCAGCTAAATGAATTGAGCAAGGGAGACAAGGCTAGTGGCAACCAAGGGAGATAAGATCTGAGGTCTAAGAAAAAGATAGTAGCACCTGATGTTCCTGAGTGGTCCATTAGAACAGAGAAGCTTACTGATGAAGTAGAAAACAGTCATAGAGGTAAGAAGACCCAACCCCTCTCTCCCATTATCTAGAGTCATGCTCCCAAAATAAGAGAAATCCCAAAGCTCTCATCTTCTTTTAATTTCGAGCATGAAATTCAAAAAATCAGAATCCCTGTGCCCCTGACAGAATTGATTAAACATGAAGGGTTCAAGAAACGCTTCTCTGAGATTTTACAGTCTGAGATCTCGTGCCTTCCCACAGACTCTATTAATTTGCAAGATGAAAATCTTTCAGTTATTCTAGGTCCTATGGTAGAAGATAGGAATGACTCATCCCCTCCCTTCTACACTTCCTTGAACATACATGACAAGGTGTTGTACAACTGCTTAATGGATTCGGGATCTTCTCACAACCTCATGCCCAAAACTATCATGGAAGAGTTAGGGCTAGAAGTCACCCGAGCCTATCATGACTTCTATTCCTTCGACTCCAGGAAATTTCAGTGTCTTGGAGTTATCAAAGACCTGGTCGTGACCTTGTTTCAGTTGCCCATGAAAAGTGTGGTCATGGATATTGTAGTGGCCGATGTCCCCCCCAAGTTCGGTATGTTGTTATCAAGATCTTGGATAAAAAGGCTGGGGGGAACTTTGCAAATGGACCTCACATATGCTACTATCCCAGTGTTTGGAGGAGAGCATAGAAGGCTATAGAGAGAAGCCCAACTGGCCTATATAATCAGTGATGAGGCCAACCCTACCAACCATCCCATTTTTGCCTTAGACACTGATTTAGGTTCCAGTGTGCTACAACTCACCAATGCTTCCGAACCTCCTCTTAAACTCAGAAAGAAGCCCACCATTTCCCCTAAATTTCCTCCATCCATCACCCCCGTTTGGAAAATGTTCTTTGATGGAGCCTCTTCTAGGGAAGGCACTGGAGTTGGGGTGGTTTTTGTGTCACCTGCTCAGGAAACCATATATCTATCATACCAATTATAATTTGAAGCTACCAACAATGTGGCAGAGTATGAAGCTCTTGTCCTGGGGTTAAGATCCGCAAGGGAAATGGGAATTCAGGAGGTAGGAGTGTTCGGTGATGTAGATTTGGTGGTCCAACAGATCAGAAGCGCTTACCAAGCTAAGCATCCTTGACTCAGGAGTTACAGAAAAGAGGTATGGGACCTTATTGACAGTTTCTTCTCAGCATTTAACATTTCTTTCATCCCAAGAGAGGACAACACAATGGCATATTCCTTGGCTACATCAGCAAGTAATTTCAAAGGGCCCTTGCCGCCCAAATTTAGATATGATGTGGAAGTAAAATACAGGCCCTCCATACCTGGCAACGTCAAACATTGGAAGGTTTTCGAGGATGATCTTGAGGCCAGGAAATTCTTGGAGACTGTCGAAGAATTTTCAGAGATGCATATCGACCAAGATTTTGTCTCTGAAGAAGAGCTTGATGGGGGTACTTTTTCGAATAAGATTGCAGAGCGTAACATTGTGCAGCTTCCCAACAATCATATTCCAAGAGGACTGGTTCCTCTGGAAAGGCTTTTTGATAGAAATGATGTGTCATTAAAAGGGGAGACCATGGAGGACGACACTGATACTATTCAGTGCAACATTGGGACCGGGAGTGAGCCCAAGTTTGTTAAATTGTCAAGAATCCTGACAGAGGAGTAGAAGTTTGAATACACTGGACTTTTGAGGGAATTCACTGACGTGTTTTCTTGGACCTACAAAGACCTCAAAACATATGACACTTCTTTCATCGAGCATAAAATCCCATTAAAAGAGGAGGCAAAACCATTTAGGCAGAAGCTGAGATAGATCAATCCTATGCTGCTGCCTATCATGGAGAGGGAAGTGAGAAGCTGCTTCAAGCTCAGATCATTGTACCGCTGAGATATTCTGAGTGGGTGGCCAACTTGGTGCCAATAAGGAAAAAGAATGGAGAGATCCGACTCTGTGTAGACTTCAGAAACCTGAACAGGAGCTCATGAAAGGATAACTACCCCTTACCAAAGATGAAACATATGCTGCAGAGGGTAACAGGAGCTTCTAGGATGTCCATGATTGATGGTTTCTCTGGCTACAATCAAGTCTCTGTTTTGCCTGAGGACAGGGAAAAAACAACATTCACTACTCCATGGGGCACATTTATGTATGCCAAGATGCTGTTTGGATTAATGAATGCAGGGGAAACGTTCCAGCGTGCCATGGACATAGCTTTCATCGGGGAAAGGGATAAATTTGTGGTTGTCTATCTCAACGACATCACGGTGTTTTCAAAGTATGATGATGAACACTGTCGTCATCTTAGGAAGGTTTTTCTGAAATGCAAGAGTTTTGGCATTTCATTAAACCCCAAGAAATATCTGTTCGCCATGCAGGAGGGAAAACTACTGGGCCACATAGTATCAGTGGAAGGAGTCAGGATTGACCCTAGCAGAGTTGAAGCGATACAGGCCTTACCGATCTCGAGGTCCAAGAAGGAGGTCCAATCCTTCTTTGGTAAAATCAATTTTCTGAGGAGGTTTGTGCCTAACTTTGCTGAGGAAGTAAAAATTATAACAGCCATGCTAAGGAAAGTAAATGAAGTGAGGTGGACTTCTGAATCACGACATTCCTTTGGGAAAATAAGGAAGGCCCTAATTGAAGCCCCCGTGCTTATTAGTCCCGACTACTCAAAGGATTTCCTTATTTTCTCCTTTGCCTCTCCTGACATAGTGGCTGTTGTTTTATTACAGACAAACAAGGATGGACTTGAGCAGCCTATTACTTATTTCAATCGAGCATTGAGGGATGCCGAAGTTGGGTATAACACTATGGAGAAGCAGGCCTATGCCCTGGTAACGGCCCTCAAGGCATTCAGAGTCTATGTCCTGTAGTAAAAAATCATCGCTTATGTCCCCTCAGCTGCTGTTAAAGACATTTTTATCCAACCTGACATAGATGGGAGAAGGATTAAGTGGATAGCCAGGATTCTAGAATTCGACCTAGAAATAAGGCCTACCAAACTAATTAAAGGTCAGGGTTTAGCCAAGCTGTTGGCTGAAGCCAATTGCCAAGCTTTGGGGGTAAATTTCATCAACGAATGCTCATGAGTTCAGCAGGGTTGGCCATCTGAAAGAGACCCTCAAAGGGAGCCCCCATTAGCTCGATTTCCTTGGTATAAGGATGTCATATACTTTCTGCAAGAGTTGTGACCTCCAGACGGCCTACAAAGAAACAAATAAAGAGCTCTGAAGCTCAAGGCAATCAGGTACTACCTTATCAATCAAATTTTATACTGGAAAGACCCCCTAGGAGTGCTTTTGAAATGCATGGATCCACGAGAGGCTGACAGGATCATGATTGAATTTCACAGCGACCTATGTTGAGGGCACCATTTCTGGAAGGCCACAGCCCACAAAATTCTCAGAGACGGGTACTACTGGCCCACCTTGTTCGCTGATGTCCATAGAGGAGTTAGAGCCTATATCCAATGTCAAAAATTCACAGGAAAACAACAGCTCAAGTATCTGCCTTTGCAACTTGTAGTTGTTTCGGGACCTTTCGAACAATGGGGCCTATATTTTATTAGAGAAATCCACCCTACCTCTAGTGGGCAGCACAGATGGATCTTGACTGCCACATAATTCTTTACCAAGTGGATTGAAGCTATTCCCACCAGGAGTGCTTCCCACAAGGTAATTATTGGATTCCTGGAAAACCTCATCACAAGGTTCGGTTGCCCAAGAAAGATTGTTACAGATAATGCAACCTCATTCAAGGCCGAGCCGTTGGTCAAATTCTGTGAGCAATTTGGAATCAAGATGATTCACTCCACTTCATACTATCCCCAGGGCAATGGTTTAGTAGAATCCTCCAACAAAAGTCTCATAAGGATCATCAAAAGACTATTGGAGGACAACAAAAAATCTTGGGATTCAAAGCTGAAATTCACTCCTTGGGCCGATTAGGTGACTACAAAGAGATCTATAGGCATCTCCCCTTTCCAGTTAGTTTACAGGGAAAAATCTGTCCTCCCCTCTCAGCTGGCTATTCCCATAGTGAAATTCTTCCAGGATTATCATGAAGAACCCAATGACATGATTAGAAGGATTCATCAACTGGTAGAAGTCCAGCAAGCTAGAGAGCAAGTAATGATCAGAATTCAAGATCATCAGCAAAGGATAAAGCAGGTTTTTGATAAGAAGGCCAAGTTGGAAGAATTTTGGACAGGAGACCTGGTACTGAAGTGGGATGCTCCTAAGAAAGACAAGGGCAAGCACGACAAATTCGAAGCCCTGTGGATCGGCCCCTTCAAAATCTCTGAATTTTTTTCAAATAACACTTACAGGTTGCAGGATTTGGAGGGTGAAGAAGTTTTCAACAGCCCAGTAAATGGGCATTTTCTTAAGAAATGTTTTGTCTGAGCCTTCGGTGGCTCCTTCATTTGTAAATATTGTCCTTTTGACTCTTTGCTTATTTTTATTTGTATTTTTCGGCTTAGTAAATGACTCCGTAGCCCAATAGCAAGGCACTGGAACTGTAAAATGAGTCCTTAGAGCATCACAGGGACGACTCTATCCCCCATGGAGCCTAATGTTAGCAACATTTCTTGTCTTCAGCATCAGGACATCCAGGTTTACTGGTTGCAGGAGGAGCCCCTGAGTGCAGCGCATAGAAAAATCCTTTTTGGACTTAAAATCAGGCGAGCGGGCAGGATTATAGTGCCAACGGTCCATATCCATCCATATGAGTAGATCAAGGGTTGGCGGGAAATCGTGAATAGGGAAGTTGTGCCGAAGTTAACACAATAGAACGCGCCCAAATTATATGCAGGGGAGAATAACAACCATCCACCGAGAGGACGTGTGGCACGAGATCTAATCGTGTCGACGTTTCGGCATTCAGGAGTTCAAGGGGCTATAGTTTCATGTTGTTTTACATCTCGAAACCCTGAACCCCGATAGCGCCGAAAGTGGAGCCCACGGTATCACGAAAATTTTTCAATCGTCCATCCAAAGGGGACACCTGGCGGCAAACGGAGCCATCTCAGTGGTTCTCCTATCGCGACTCCTAGGTGGAAAGAGAAGCTCCATTATATTCCGATGTGCGAGGTGCCGGGAGAGTCTCGGACCCGAGCCCACAGTATCGCCGAGTGAGTTTAAGGATCGTCAGATCTCAGGAGGATGCGTGGTACCAGACTGAGCCATCTCGGCATTTCTCTCATCGCAATTTCTAAATGCAGGGATTAGCTCCTTCCCATTCACGAACGTCGAAAGCGCTTTAGGAATAAGCACATGGTCACAGCCCGTGGTCACCTGGGGAGAGAAAGGAGCTGTGTAAAAAAGGCCAAAGGCACTGAGTTCATTTACAGAGGGGATCATCGTGATCTCTAGGTGCGATCAGATCTGATCTCCATACTGTTTCCCGCCTGGAGTAAATGACGATAAGAGCGGGTGGTTGAAACCTCCTTTCATTGATTAAGTGTGGGAATGGAGGGTCTAGCAAACGGTCTGCTCAAAGAGGTCTCGTGTATTGATTTTTTCAAAGAAGCCATGCTGAAGTCCTCGACTAGATAGAGAAGTCTGTGCATGCTAGCCCATCACTTAATGGCTCAGCTACCCTCCTTGCAGGATCCATGTGTAGTTAAGATAGCGCTTGAAGAATGACATCAGTATGAGTTTGACTGAAGGGACACCAAGCTTTGGGTGACTGGACACACCTCTGTGAGGTGAATTTTCTTGAGTATATAGACTCAGTCTTGGTATTTTATAATGGATCAATGGTTGAGCAAGGCTCCCAATTGTAAATTTTTGATAAAGTGCGGGTCGCTCTGGTTAATGTATAAGGCATTTGAGATTTCTTACTTTATGGATGTCAGCTTCCCTTCCATCTCTTTGTTTACTGTGTTAGAATAACTCGGAATTGGAGGATCCAGTCGAGTTGTGGTTGTTATAGGATGATGTAGGTTGGATCACTGTAATAGTTACATTGTTTCTAATTAGTTCTTGTGATGTTCTCAGCGCTGAAATGACTTGGAATTGAAGGATTCAGTCGAGTCACCCCTCAACTCCTTGAAGCTCTGGACCAAGAGGATCTTGGCTTTCGAGTTTTTAGTCCTCAAGCTTCCGAAGGCCTGTTGCCCGAGGCAGTATTGCTTTCCCTTCTCACAAGTATTCCTTCTACCACCCTTTAATCATTTACTGACATAAGTTGGATCAAGACCTCCCTTGCTTTCTACATACCAGGTCCAGTTTCTTGAGTCAAAGCTATATCTTCTTGAGTCTTCACCCATCTGATCACCCCATTAAACAAATCGTGACATAAAACTGATGGGCATTGGGATTTTCTCCTGCAAGCAATCCATGAGTGACTTCTGACACTAACAAAGTCGATATATCAAAATACCCAAAGTCCCGAAGTCCAAAATTACGAAGTCACTCTCAGTTGTCGATATGAGATACCCTTTAGATGCTATTTTGACCATTAGATGAAGGAGATGAATATATGTCACATCAGGAGATCTATGTCAACAGACCACGTCAGCAAGGACACGTGGAACAGTCAGATAATGACAATTGTCAAGTTGAAATCGACATTTTAGGTAAGTGCAAATCACGAATCTGAGTGACATGTGGCAGACACTCATCTCGTGTCATATAATCAAGTGACGTAAGAAAGTTACGTCAGTCCGGGAGTTTCACCACCAGCAGATGCCCTAAGTCTCGAAGTGGACATGAGTTGTCTGATCTGAAGATCACTCCTAGTGTATTCTGAACCATTGATCATATTACAGTGGAAGGATAGTGTAATTAGAATAGAAGAAGTCCCTGAGTAAATGGTGGCCATCCATCTCAATGCTTGATTAAGTCCCAACTTTCATATTAAGCAATGAAAGGATAAGTGTAAGGATTCAACATGACCATTGATCTGATTCAGTGAAATAGAAGTGAACCGTCTGATCTGATTCAAAAATTCAAAAATTTGAAATCTCGAAGTCCCAAAGTCTCGACAATCGTCCATCTCATTGGGAGATTAAAATTGTGACCATTGATTCTGATAAGCACTCAAGCAATTGTTTTTCCTAGGGTCTGATCACTACCGTTGCTCATATGGAATAAGATACATAGAGGTAAAAGGTAATGCATCACTAATTTTGATAAGCTTGTGGTTTTTTTTTATTGGTCACATGTAATGGTTTGAAGGAAGTGCCTCTGCAGAACTTGATTTTCTCAATAATTGCAGAGATTCGAGATCAAGTTGAAGGATGAAATTGATCCATATCTGTGAACAATTAGTGAAAATCCTTCACGGTAAGGTTTGAATAAATAACCGAGATTATGGTTAAGTTAATTGAAGAGGTGTGATGGTCCAAACGAAAGGAAACAGTGTATAAATCTCACACCATTTTGAAGATTATATAAACAAGGAAGAGTGTTGAGAAGATGGTGTCTCTGCAGTCCAGATCAGAAGATCAAAATTTGAATAAAATTCCAAGAAGGAAAGTTGAAGATACTTGTGCAGTGAGGGTGGAAGGGAGGAACATGGAAGGATTTATATCCTTACTAAGAAAATTGTAAAACATAAGGGAGTTGGAGCTTCCTAGGGTTGGTTCCCTAAATACAAGGGAGTTGGAGCTTCCTAGGGTTGGTGCCCTAAAGACGAGGGAGTTGGTGCTTCCTAGGGTTGGTGCCTTGAAGAAGGGGATTGGTGCCTCCTAGAGTTGGTGCTCTAAAGAGGATTGGTGTCCTTCACTATTCTTTATAAAACTTGTAATTTTTGTTAGATATATTTATATAATTGATTTTGCATACAATTCATTATTGATTCATTGTGATAATCAATAAAATATAAAATGTAAATGCTAATTATTGAAAAAGGGTAATATTGATTCAACTACCCCTCTCAGTATTCCAGTAGTTAGTTGTGTAGGATTCTTGAGGTTGAGCAGAACACATCCAGAATAGTTTGTAATCCTTTTGAGATACTTCTGATGTAATTTTGCAGCATTGAAGATTAATAATAAAGCCTCCCCCACTAAGACAAAGGCCCGAAGATGTAGGCAACCTTTCTGAACTCCGTTAACAATATTTCTGTTATGGTTTGATGTTCCTTATGTTTACTTTCTAATATGCATTCTTTATGATGGTTTCAATATTCTTTCATTAAGATCTTCTTCTTTTCTTAATTCCTAAGTGGTAATTTACCACATGCTTAAAACTCAACCAAGTCTTTTTAAGATCATTTTCGAATCATACCCATGCTTAGATACATTCATACATTCTTGATGAATTCTTGCATGTCTTAGCCACTACATTTTAGTTACAAGATAATAATGTAGATGATTAGAAGGCCTAACTACTTATTTCTAGCTATTGATAAGAATAAGAAGATGAAGATACATACGATGCTAGGCCAATGGTGCTTGTCCGGTCTTTATTGACTACTCATGATGTTGTATGACATGTGTTCCGATGGAATACCTTGCAGGAAACCCCGAGTACTTCCCCACTTTGTGGATGGTAAATGGGGTAAATCGTCGACCCTGATTACGGGGCCTAACCCCAATGGGGAACAAGATATTCGAACCTATGACATCCTCCAATGGGGATAACTTCATGTCTGGCTCAGAACCACTTCAACTAACCCTTGGGGATATGATGTTGTATAACATGTGTTGAGTCATCCTTGACATTAGACATGTAGGATAATCGAAAATACTCATCGAAGGATGCATGAGTTGACTCTGTCAAGGAATGTGCGATTCAACTGATTCAAGGATCGACTGCGGGGATTCAATCATAAGTTTCAGCCAAACAATTGATTGAGAGTAGGTGATAATCGATGGATTTCAATCAAGTATTTGAATGGATCAAGCATTCCCCCTTAGTTGGAAATGGTCACCATTGCTCAGTTATGTAGATGAGGGGGACCATTGACAACTTATGTATATGAGGAAAATTTTGAGCCAACTCAATGGTATTGTACTACTTTCCTTGTGATGGTATTTTTCCTTATTTACCCACTTGAAATAAGGGAATTGTTAACATCCTTGCATGGCATGCTTACTGTCCAAAAATGGTGTCAATTGCAAGTGTCTACTAAACATCTAGGTGGATTTCTTTTGGATCTTTAGGCTATAACTTAATCTTTCTAGCAAGGGTGGAAAATAGGGTCAAAGAAAATCCATATTGAATATTGGATGTAAACTTAGGTATGGAAAAATGATAAGATTAAGGGCATTTTCCCCAATTTTCTCAAGCATGGTATAAGGACCATATCACAAAGGATTAATCTTCCTATATGGGCCACTGAACCTTTATTTATTCATATGTAACTAGCTTGATCCCCAATTTGGAATGAATGAGGAATATGATTCTTGTCATGTCAAGCTTTAGATTTTTCACTACCTCGATGCAACATATATTTTTCTTGCTTTTGAATTTCATAGACCTTATGTTTTAAATTGAGTGCCTTGTTGATTTCATTTTGTTCATGGTCAATGTCAAAATAAATAGTCAGTTGATTGAATAATTCAATAAGTTCTAAGGGATAAAATCAATAATAGTCTTCAAATGGACTCTTGTCAATTGAACTGTGTTGAGATCATTCATAACTATGTTGGATATATGGAAAAATATCATCCCATGTTCTGTGATTATTTCCGCTGTGCATATGAAGAAATTATACCACCGTGTGATTGACAACTTCAGTTTATCCATATTTTTTAGGATGGAATGTTGTCGACATAAATAGTCGTGTGTCAATTTTCTACTAGAGTGTTTTCCAAAAGATGATAACAAATATCAAGTCATGATTGGTGATGATTGAAGTTGGCATACCATAGTTCTTCCAAACACGCTCAAAGAAGATTTGAGTAGTTTGCTAAGAAATCATAGTCTTCTTGTAACTAGGTGTAAGGATAGTCGTTTCGAAAAATATATTAACCATTACTACAATTGCATCATGTTGGTGCTTGGTGATAGGATATGTATTCAAGAAATACATACAAATGGATTCCCATGGTAAATCTAGAATAGGAAAGGGTGTATACAAAATCTATCAAGGATTTGGTGGCTTGGTGATGGCACAAACCACACATGACATGATATATT
>JZKD02S2385805.1:180678-202261 GCA_000966675.3 Picea glauca
TCTTTATCGATGCTCCTTAGATATACTCACATCGGTGTGTTTCTGTCGAAATGGCACATCGGAAAATTGGAAAACATTAAAAAACAAAACATCAAATAAAAAACCGTTTAGAAAAAAACAAGTCAAATGGTCGATTGCATTTTGGATCCAATGCAATAAGTGGTCCCTTTGCATCACATGCCAAACACTTACATATAGAAAAACAAACCCGTTAGATCTAAAAGTCCTAAAACAAAAAGGACCTAATTCTAAAGTGATAGAGGGAGTTAAAGCTTAGGGTGAGATTTTGCATTCACGTAAGAAAAAAAGAACAAGGGTTTAAGGTAAGTGTGTGTATATATACATTTTTTTTTTTATCTGAATTTTAAATAAAATCCAAATAGGAATAAAATTTGTAAGAACATTTATTATCAAAATCAATAGTAAAATTTAAAATTTTTACTATGTTGGGTTTTGAGTGAATCACCATACCCTTCAAATTCTAATATTATGGATAATACTATGGTTCCAAAGTATTATGCTCCTCCACTTTGTTCCTCTGTATGTATCTCTTGCAAGTCTCTCCCATGCGATTTTTTGCAAAATAATGAAATAGTGAATAACTTTTTAGTATTTAAAGAACTTTATGAAATTTAATTCCCACTCTTCTTTTAATTGTTTAAAAAAATTGCGCTTTCTTTTTTAACTTTTTTGGCACGACGATGTGTTTATGTCAGATGTAGTGGTGCATCCATATTCTATCCAATGCACCGGAGCATCCATATTACTTTATGCATTGGTGTGTCCATATTATCTTACGCACTGGTGTGTCCATATTATATTACGCACTGTTATCATATAATTGTTTTTTATTAACAAAAAATTGAAAGGTGGCGTGGTTAATTTTTCAACACATTGATGCTTATTATTAATATGCGAACCGGTGTATTTGTGGTTTATAAGTGCACCAGAATGCTTTTAAAGGTATTTGAACTTTTATTTGCACATAAAATAGTATATTCATCTCAAATTATCTTTTAGGATGAATTCACATGACTTAAAATACTTCAGTATACATTTTACGGTTTATGTTGCCTTATTCTTAAAAAATGGTTTCAAAACTATATTCAAACTCAGATTGTGGTATGGTCCTTGAAATTTATTTTAGATATGTACAACAAAATTTATTGTTAATTTTGTTGAAATGTAGGGAGAAAACCTTATAATATGATCAAATGGCCAATTCTTCAAATTCCATCTTGTTCCATATTTCTCAAAGTCCATCGTGGAGTTATCCCTTTTCATATCCAGTAATTTTAACTTATTTTATTTATTTTTCGATTATCTAATAGATTTTTTTTATATCCATGTCAATCTGAATAAAAATGTATCCAAATTTGCAGGATCTTGATTCAAAATCAAGTTCAGATGCATAAAATATTCCAGTACCGATTCAAAAACGTCGAAAGGTGTTATCATGAGCAACATACTACAAGTAGTTGACAGATGAAAATGGACAGCTACTTTACCTGACCAATTGTGACATTCCATCTTCCAGTCGCAATCCTGGGTCGATGATGGTAATAATTGTTTGGCATAATGTAATTTGAACAAAAAAATTACTGCATTGTGCTTGATAATATCATCGATGTACTAATGTTCAATATTTTTGAAATTAGGATTTTGATGATGAGAGAACTACCTACCATCTTCCATTTCACTCCACAACAATGTCAACCTAAGTGATCCAGGGGATCAAATTTTGCTCAAAAATCAAAGTTCTTGGAATAACTTCAAAACGGACAGGTGCATAGGCCTTGTCCTCACGAACCCAACACAACTTGAACAGGTTCAAACATACATCATATGAGTAAGATATCATGTTCTGTTAATTTTTCCAAACAGGCAAAATGTTTCTGTCCGTACAGTCCATACAGGCTGATGTGGAAGGGTAAGAACCAACACGTGGTGGCGTTGAGTTGGCAGATGCCGACGTTTCAGGTGCTGAGTTAGCAGTCGAGTGGAAAACACATGGGTAAATTATTTTTGGACACGTGGCATTCAATTTTACAAATTGGGTGGTGCCATGTGGCCCAGGCATGAGCTACCATGTGGCACCTTGTTATATGGTAAAATTTTATGGAGTCTGCGGGGGTCAAACCAAGGACCACCCAAACACATGGAAATATTTGGTAAAGGCTGGGTACCGATGCGCCGCACCATAGAAATTATCATATGAATGTTTCAATAAATATTTAAATTTGTAAAGTGTTGAGTTTGGCGCAGGGTCCGGGCTGGGGCTTAGCCCCAGCCCCTGATCATATACCATACCATATGACTATGCCTCACACTTTTTTCTCGGGTTTCAAATGGTTAGTTCGTACGCGTCCACATGTCATGACCACAAGCGTACTTTCAAACAATGCTTCCCCCATCGTGCACAACTTGTCACCTCCTACACCATTGCAATGAGCACTAGTTTATGTGCGGGATGTGGTCATAAGGAACCTGTTGGCACACAGGGGCAGACCCAGGGTTCAACACTTCAACAACACACCAAAACAACCGTAACTATTGACCCTTTTGGCAACACCTGCGAAGCAGATGAAGTCTCACCTGAGGTAGAGGCAGGGGTGGTTGCAGGATTCAGATGTCTGCAACCTTAGCTGGGACATAGCTGGTACACAGATCTGTGATTGTAACACATTAAAATAGCACTTAACAGTTATATTTCATTAGTATTCAACCTTATTTTACAACATAGATAAGCCCTAATAACAGAGCATCATAGTATTCATCCAGATCTAATATATTCAAGCACTAAGCACATCAACGTAGATCAGATCTAGCATCTTATTCACATCATTAGGCACTAAGCTATCATATTCATCTAAGAATTCATCATTGTACTAAGCATTAACCATATAAATAGTAAAACAACCATAATGCACAAAGAAACCACAACACGGGATATATGTGGTTCACCCCCAGCCTGGGGCTATGCCCACCAACTCTTCTTCTCTTTATTGTCTTCTGTCGATCTTCTACATGCACAGAGCCATGAGATCTTACTCCGCATAGGATAGGAGATTTGCGCGCACTTCTCTAGAACCTCCTACCCCGAGCTAGGTTATAACACAAAACCTTTACACAGTCTCTTACAGTCACTTTCACTTAGCTTTGCAATTTCTCAACTCAGCATGCACACAACTCTTACAATTTGCACTCAACACTTTGGCTAGGTACCAATCCTCTCCCCTTTCTTACATCACCTAGAATTCTATTTATACATTACAAAAAGGGCCTACGCATGGGTAAGCCCATGGGCTGACATCCCCATACCTGTTACATAATCCCAAAACCCAAAAATCCATAAAAAGGGGCCGAGATCCTGCGATCTTCGCTTCGACTTGTGCTTCGTCTTCGACAACCCGTTGAAGTCCCAAAATAGGTCAAACATGACCAAGGATCCCCAAACTTGGTCAAGGGCCAAAAGGCCCCCAACACTCATATGTGACTTGTCTCGAGTCACTCTGGTCTGGGTAGCTCTTCTTCAAAAGCCTCAAGCTTGGCTCGAGCTGCTTCGACATGTTGCTGCGCCAAGGCCTCCTGCTCGATGAAATATTCAATAACTGTTTCGTTGACAGGTCCCTCTAAGCATTGTTCGACTGCAGTGACTACTTGATTGAGCTCTGCTCCTCAGCCTTCAATTTACTCAAACAGTTGGCAAGCTTCGTCCTGGAATGGTTGGAGCCTCTAAATCACTCCCATGACTTTTCTCTATATGGTGTGTACCTACTATTGAATGGTGCGCTGTTCCTGGGATCACTTCATCCTCTCAACTGCTAATAGGAGCTTCAATTGTGCCTGTACTGTTGCTTCTTATTACTTTACCTCCTGGAACTGTGACTCTAGTGCCTTTAGTTCAAGGTATTTGGTAAGTCACTCGTAGGTTTGTGCACTTCTACTACTAAGCTATTTACATTCCAGAGTGAATTCTCTAATCCTCTCAATTGCACTCCGTAAAGTGGATTCTCTTTGGTCTCGCATGTCCTGTGGGGTACTTGGCACTATTTTTATCTCTAGGTCTTCGATTCTTTGTCGAAGCTGTTGGATATCTTTTGCAAGCTGCACTACTTGATGCTCCATTGGTTCTTCCACCTTTTGTTCTAAGCTTGTCACAGAGCGAAGTGCTTTGCTGACTGCTTCTTTGACTTCGAGCTACTCTGCGAGCAACTGCACTTTCTCTTTCTTGACCTGCTCTCTCTCCTCTTTGAACTTGGTGTGGAGTTCATCCTTCTCCTATTGCGCAACTTGACGTTTCTCTACCACTTCCTGTTGTTCTTTCTCCAGGGCTACCGTGGCCTGTTATTTCTATTCTTGAGCTCAACGAAGGTGAGCTTCAGTCGTATCAACTATTATGCAGAGTTGGGTAGGATAATATCCCAACTCTGGTTCTTCTGATGGTGGGAGCATAGTGTATAATGCGCAGATGGATTGAAGGACCTGTTGTACCCCTCTTAGTTCTGTCTCAATTTTTTTCATACATGGATGCTTTCTTGGCTTTAGTGTTCTGCATAATATCCTGCGAAGCATCTGATACATATGATGAAGTCGAAGTCATCGAGTGTGAGTACAGTCTGCAACATAGTATTGGTGGCTTTGGATTTCTTTCACGAGGTAGGTTTCTTGGGGGAAACCTTCCTTTTCTTAGAGGGATCATCCTCATCAACATGATCCCTAGGTGGTGTTACTTTTCCTTGCTTCTGTTGATCCTCTTTCCATTGGTCTCTTCTTTATCTACTTCATCATGATCTCCTTGTCCAGGTGATTTTGAAGCATTTTTGTTTGATGCACTGCTCAGGTTTTGTACCTCTTTAGTATTCTTCCTTTTGCTTGGTCCAGGTGTATCATGCTCTTTGTGAGTGGCCTCCGAGCTACCAATTAGTTCGGGATCAAACATTTCTGCGGGGTCAATAGGGATAAGGAGCTCTATAGACCAATCCTTAGTTATCTCTTTGAGGTCCTGCTTTGTGAGATTACAGTATGATTGAAGCTCTTCTTTATGTTCGTCTGCACGAGCAGTGATATAAATAAAGTGTCGATCTACGTGGAACTTCATGAGGGGTATGAACTAGTGTAGGGTGTTTGACTTCATACGATGGACAACCCCAATATCCCTCTTTAACTGGAGATAGTATGTGTGGAATACCATGTTCGATTGCCAATATTTTCCCATATCACCCGAGTACCAGAGCGTGGTGAACTTCGCAACGAGCAGCTTGAACGGTTCAATGTCCAGGAAGGTCACACTTTCCGACATCTCCTAATAAGTAAATGCTATGAGGATCAGTAGACATCTAAAATGGAACTCATATCCCTGATCCTAAGCTTCACAGAAATCTAATTCTAGCTGGTTGACTAAGTACTTCGACCAGTTCATTTAGAATCCTTCTACACATTTTCCGGCGAGGTCAACAACGAACCCTGTGACCTGCGTAGTTCTGTTCTTTCTCACCAGCTTTCCTACGATCAGCTGACAGGCCAGGTGCACCATGCCATTATGGATGGAAGCTACCTTGTAGCGTCACATCCCCTTTTCTACATCACCATAGGTATTCTTGATTATCTGTTCCAGGGCGTGGAAAACAGCCTTCCCTGGGTAGAAATATTGTGGGTCTGGTCCCTGCATGCTCAATCTGGTGATCCTATGGATCAGTATCGGATCGAATGTGATGCATTTGTCTATCCATAGATAGCTTCCATGGTATCATGATAGAAGGAGCTTAACACACGCGTTAATCTCTTGGTGCCTTCCAAAATGTGGAATCTTCATCACATTAAAGATGGTGGACTATGTGAGGTTCATAGTCCATGGTTGGGGGATTATTTTCAAGTTCTTCCCCTTCATCCTAGTCAAGTATCTGTGAGGAGAGAGCATACTATGGTTCTTGTGGTCCCTTAGGTTGAAGACGTTGAATTTTAATGTCGCGATCTTATCCTGCTGTGTTCTAACTACTCGTATCCCCTTCGGAAGGTACGTAGTAACTAGGGTGTAATCTAAGTCTCTGGGGACACTGTCATGACTCACTGCACCAGCCAAAGGCAGGATGTAGTCAGGAAGGATAGTCAGGATTAACTTTGCATTTGCCAAGTCATCTCAATGGTTGGTTATTTTATTGGCTACAGTTCGGGATGGTTTGGATCCGTGAGAAGTTGATGGGGAGGCTTGCACTCCTCTTGTCGACAAGGCTTGAATCCCTGTAGACATTACTTTTTCAGACATTAGGTCGATGAGAACTTATTTGAATGACTTCTCTACGACACTGAGTTCATCCGATATGCACGCTCAAGATCGGATGACTCAGGTCAATGACTGGATGTTCAACGTAATAGATTGGTTGGTGAAATCTCAGTAAACACAACACGGTAGCAATGAGTTGGCTTGGATACAATTTGCAAAAGTGTTTTTGGTACAACAATTGACGTAATAAATATACAATGATGTAACAGATCTCGCCAATGGACGAGAGGCCTTCATCAATGCGGTTCTGTCTGTTGTGACACAGTCCCAATGGTCTGATGATGAGATTTCTGTTCATAATTGTTGTTCTAACTGTTCAGGGGCATTGGTCTAACAGTCATAATGCCTCCAATGGTTATATTTCTTCTCCATGGTGAAGTGCCATGTTGCACTATTCTGATATCATGACGAAGTTCTAGTTTTGCAAACCTTCCTTCTGCGAAGTCCTCTCTGGAACCTTCTGCAACTTTTCTATCTTTGCTCTCTTCTTACTGAGCTTTCTAGCCTTCTTCCCTGTGATCTTCGTCTCACTATTCCTCTTTCCATTTTGATTCTTATCTCCTTTTGGCATAGTAACTTCACGTTTTTGAGATTATTTCATAAGGTTCAAGGGAAATACTTCTTCTCTATCTGGGGTAGGTGCTCCACTCTTCTGTGAGTCTTCTTGCGTTCTTTCAACTTCGACATCCAAGTTTCTAGTTCTAAATAGCTTTGATCTATTCTCCTATTCTTCAATCAAGTGCACTATCCTCCTAGTCATGAAATCTTTTAATTCTTTATTTTTCTGTTCTAAGACTTCCTCTTTTTTTCTTCTGGCATGATCCTTCTCAATCCCGGTTTTTCCTAGTAACATAGCAAATGGGGTGTTTCTCTCAATAAATTTAACAACCTCAAAATATTCCTCTGTCGAAGTTCCATGAGCACTCATAGATATCTGGGTGAGTCTTCCACATAGGGTTATCAACTTTCCTCTAAATAATCCTATTCCTCCCAATGAAGGAATCATAGCAGGATTTTCTAAAATTTCCCATGTTCTTTCTGTGATGATATTCACTTGTGTTTCTTCATCCAGAACACAGTCAATGTCAAAGTCTCCTATTCTTGTTTCTATGGACTCTTTTTCTTTGAATATCTTTGATAAGTTAACATTTATGTGATCATTCAAGGTTTCTTTCATTTGTAGCAATACATTCTCTTATTCTTTCTAGGGTTCTGCCACGGTCTTAGTTGCTTGATCTTCCTTAGGATTTTCTTGTCTCATATTCATTCTTTCAACCTTAGCAATAATTCTAGGGAAATCCAAAACTTCATGGTCCATATCTTTACAACAAAGACAAGTAGGTCTTCTATCAGGGCATTTCTTAGCAATATGTCCCGGTCTTCTGTAGTTGTAACAAAGAATTAATCCTCTTTTTCTTTTAAATGATCCCCAACTTTTCCTGTATTGCGCACTAGGATCATAGTAGATAACATGCAAAAAATTCTTTCTAGGATCCTTCATCCATTTCTTACTCCAAACATTCTTTCTATGCATAGGAATAACATATCTTTCATCATTTCTATCAGATCTACTCATATCAAATCTTCTTTCTTCTAGTTGTGCCCTAATTTTCGGGCTAGGATTTTTTTTATCAAACATAACTAGATTCATACTTTCGAAACAAAAATTTCCACTTATCTTACCTTTTCAATCAAATTTTATCACTGTTCATACCTTTATCAGAGCACAAAGCTTCAATATCTTACCTCTTTTCTTCAGATCTGACTTCTCTTGTTAGCACAGAGCTTCACAAGTCAAGTAGAATATTGCGCACTAGGGCAACAACTCTACGCACAAAGCTTTCTCTTTTCTTTAGTTACCAACAATCACAGTTTCAGGTCCCGGCAATGGAACCATTTGTTGGCACACAGGGGCATACCCAGGGTTCAATTCTTCAACAACACACCAACAAAAACCTAACTACCGACCCTTTCGGCAACAAATGCGAAGAAGATGAAGTCTCACCTGAGGTAGAGGCAGAGGTGGTTGCATGACTCAGATGTCTACAACCTTAGCTGAGACATAGATCTGTGATTGTAACACCTTAACAAATCACTTAGCAGTTATAGTTCATTAGTATTCATCCTTAGTTTACAGTGCATATAATCCCTAATAACAGAGCATCACAGTATTCATCTAGATTTGATATATTCAAGCACTAAGTACATCAACGTAGATAATATATAGCATCTTATTCACATTATTAGGCACTAAGATATCATATTCATCTAAGCATTCATTTTTTTACTAAGCATTAACCATATAAACAGTAAAACAACCATAATGCACAAAGCAACCACAACACAGGATATACGTGGTTCACCCCCAGCCCGGGGCTATGTCCACCAACTGTTCTCCTCTTTATTGTCTTCTATTAATCTTCTACATGAACATAGCTATGAGAGCTTACTCTGCATAGGACATGAGATCTGCATGCACTTCACTAGATCCTCCTACCCCAAGCTAGGTTACAACACAAAGCCTTTACACAGTCTCTTACAGTCACTTGCACTTAGCTCTGCAAGTTCTCAACTCAGCATGCACAAAGCTTTTACAATTTTCACTCAACACTTTGGCTAGGTACCAAGCCTCTCCCCTTTCTTACATCACCTAGACTTCTATTTATACATTACAAAAAGTGCCTAAGCATGGGTAAACCCATGGGCTGACATCCCCATACCCGTTACGTAAGCCCAAAACCCAAAAAACCCTAAACAATGGGCCGAGATCCTGTGATCTTTGCTTCAACTTGCGCTCCACCTTCGATAGCCTATCGAAGTCCCAAAATAGGTCAAACATGACCAAGGATCCTCAAACTTGGTCAAGGGCCAACAAAACCACATGTCCAACACCTCCGTGGTTTGGGGGCTAGTCCCCTAAGCATGTTACATTTTGGTGTGTTTTGTGGAAGATGGCATGTGTGTTGGGTTTAGGTACAGGAAATGCCCAGAAGCTGGGTTACACACATAGAGGTGCATTTTGGCGAACAAGAGACAACAAGCTTGAAGGGGAAAACTTCCAAGAGGTTTATCTTCTTCATTTTTTGGCCAAACCAGGTGTCAAAAAAGACAAGCTAGGGGTTTTTGGATGTTCTAGATCCATTGAAGCCATTTATTTGGAATTTTGAGCACTGTAAAGCACTGATTTTATCACTTTGAGAAAATAACATAAAAGATCCATTGGAAGTTGGACCAGGAGATGTAGCCCAAGAGAGGGGTGAACTCCTTTATCATTTGCTATGTTATGTGTTTATTGTTCACTGTTATTTGTTGGTTATTATTTTCATCTTGAATGTGAAAGTTATCTAATTTATGTTTTTGCAAATTGATCCTTTTTCCTAAGCATACATAATTAAAAACTTGCAAATATTTCAAAGATACAAGCCTTTTCATTTTCAGATCAAGTTGGTATCAGAGCATAGGTTTTTGAAGGCTTGACTATTTGGAAGTGTTTGTTTTCTAATGCGTACAAGGTTGAATCTCACAAGAGGAGAAGGTCAAATTGTAGAGACAAGTTCTCAAATTTCAAGAAGAAGGACTATACAATCACCTCAAGATTTAAGGATATATTCACCAAGTATGGCTCATGAGGAGAGTCATGAAACTCTTCCTTCAAAGGATGAAAATTTCAGAAAGGATTTCTATGATATGAAAGAAACGGTGAAAGTCTTGTTTGAAGAAAGAAATGAAAGATTGCAAGGTGAAATCTCCAACCCTTCAAAGGGAAAGGGAGACAGTGGTGATAAAAATCCAGAAGGAAATGGAGGGAATGGTGATTCTCCACCTCCCTCACCTCCATCTTCCACTTCTTCTACTATTTCACAACCACATCTAAATTCTCCAAAGGGACATGGTAAAATTCCTCCACAAACTCCTTTGTTAAAGCTTGATATTAAGTTTGAATTGCCAATGTACAATGGAGAGGTAAATGATGAGAAATTAGATATATGGATTTGTTAGATTGAAGTGTATTGTATGATACAAAGGATTCAAGATGATGGAACTAAGATTAAACTTGCTTCTTTAAGATTGGACAGTGCAACACTCATTTGGTGGGAAGCCAAAACTCAAGAGGACATGAAGAAACATGGTAAAGTTTTATCCTCTTGGAATGATTTCATTGATACAATTAAAAGGCAATTTTATCTGTTAGCATACATGTAGTGTCCCCAAGGCCGAGCCCTATTGTAAATCATGTTCTGAAAGAAATTGTAATTATGTTTTATAGGTTGGTGAGCCAAGTTTTTATAATTTGGTTGCTTACATGTTTGTCAGGCCAGGGAGCCTAAGTGTTGAAGGCCAGGAGCCTACTGTTGTATATGTAATCACACAGAACAAATTAATAAAAATTTGTAAACACCGCTAGGTGCAGACCGACCATGATGAATGAGTGAAGGGGGACTGAGATTCCACAGAAAAGGCAAGGGATTAGGGGATGGAAGGTGGGAAAAGGGGCTAAGTGTTAAGCCTAGGGGGCTTCAGCCTCCAGAATAATATTTTAATATTATTCCAAAAAGGCATGAGCATTTCATGTTTTATCCTAAGTTCCTAACCATGAGGAAGGTGATGCGTGCTGGGTAAATGCATGCAGTTTCTAGGGTGACAAGTGCCATCCCCGACCCATGCAAATAAAATGGCGAAGATGAGACGTGATGGGGGTTCTCCTCCATTCCACTCGATGACCTGAGTGGATATGACCTTTGAGTGGTATGACGGATCCAACCTCTGCAGAAAAACCTCGTACATATTATGAACTGAAAAACCTATGTTCATATAGAGAATCCATGTGTATCCTCTATCTGAGATCGAGCTTGTGTGTGGGGTCTCTATCCCAAAGTCGTGACTATGAGCCATTCAGCCATTGTTGAGCCTATAGGAAATCCGCATCAGTTTTCCCTGTTGATTGTTGTGGCCACGCAGTGCTAGACTGCGTGTGGCTTTTTGGCCAGTGGAGCAAAACTCTCTCTACGAGAGAGAGTGTACAGAGGAAGGAGAGAACTCCTGGAAGGAACCTTGTAGCTGCCACAGAGCCCAGAGACTTCCGGTCCAGCCTGTTGCTAAAACCAAAGGCAAGGGAGGTTAGCAGCTGAAGGAATGTCCAGGTGACAGAGAAGGTGTATACTCCTGGGGTGGAACATGCATGTGGAGAATGAGGGTCTATGGGCAGTGAGCGTGAGAGTTTCCTAGGAGAGAATCCCATCCTTGTGGCTGTGTGCTGTTTCCCTGTAACCTTAGCCTAGCCTAGGATTCCTTGTCTTGGGGTGGAGCTTAGTCCCAACTTGGGGGTGACCCACTATTAAGTTGATGAGCAGTGCGGTCTAAGGCTGGGAGGTTCGTGGAAGGCCTGCACTTCATTGGTGCAATCTACCACTGTTCAAAGATAAGTACAAGATGATGCTTTAATTATGGTTTTGTATCTTTGTGTATTATAATCATCATGTATTCTGCTATGTATATGAATTGATGTTAAATAGTATTGATTGTTGATTATGGAAGTAAATCATATGATTACTCTATGTTGAATGTGTTTAACTTGTTTTGAATGCATGTGATTAATTGTGAGTGAGATTGTTGTTATTCCATGTAGTAACACCTACACAGTAGTGAGTGAAAAGTGGTGCTACAATACATGCAGAAATATTTTATGGATTGGATGCGAAGTGAGGGAGGTGAACACCTCCAAAATCCGAAATCCCGAAACGATCTACACCATAGAATGTAGGAAGGGAGTTGACCGTTCGATTCAGTAGAGGAGTAAACAATATTTTTTCAGGATTTCGGAAGATGGAAGTTTGAGATGTGGGGTTCACGAACTCCCGATGCCCGAAAACCCTGAAACGCCGAAAAGATCTGCCGTAGATCTGAGAGGGGACCTAACCGTTGGATTTTGCTTGGAATGGATGTGGGTGCATGAATGTGTACCACATGCCAGTGAGTCGAGAATATAAGCGAGAGTGGTGGGACCAAAAGACGTCACCTAAGGTGACGTGGACCCTCCTGAATGTACCACATGCCACTGTGGTGAAGGGAAACAGCTGTGCTGTGGGCCCGAAGAATAAAGTAATTCACGATTTCAGAATTCACAAAGGAGGAGCATGAAGGCTCAACACTCCAACTCGTAAGTTGGTGAAGAAGTGCTAGCACTTAGCCCTAGCCTACGGTCATGTGTAGCAGGAGCTAGCGAGGAGGGATCCATACTCATATCGCATCTCGGGTATTGGTGTTTTGAGGAAATGAGTCGAGGTTCTTCGACTCATGAACTCGTGATATTGTGAGTTGTGAAAGGGTGACTTTGGTTATGAATATTTAACTGTTGGATCTTCGTGGACCGAGATTCCAAAGTTTCGGAGTCCCGGAATTTGTAGAGCCGGATAGAGCTTAGAAAACTTTGTGAAGTCAAAACGTTTTCTTGTTCACGTTGGCTTATGAATGTTGTAATTTTTCTTGAAGGTTTAAGGGCCTGACAAACTTCGGTTGACTGCACGCTGTGTGTGCAGAGTTTGTTGAAGTAAAATCTCCCTGTGGATAGGTAGATCTCCTCAAAGAGCTAGACTCTTAACTCTAAGACAGAAAGTGCTTATCATGGTCACTGACTTCCTTTTAGATATAGGTGGACTAGTGTGTGAGAAGGAAGGAGAAGAAAAATACCTTTAATCAACGTTTGTCTCTGCACGGCATGAGTTGAGCTCCAATATTTCACTCCTCGATGGATCCTATAGACAAACAAAATACGACCACTTCCTACTCTATCAAGATTAGTTCGAAATAGATCTATCTACTAAAGAGACAAATTCATGTGAGATTGAACACAAATTAGAAATAAACAGGACAAGCAAATTATATTAATGAGGATAAAATATCACTTACAGCCATAGATGGAATGCGACAGTTCCGTCAAGTCCTCTTTGTCTAACCCTTCCTCAAAATATCCACGATCATAATGACGATAGCTTCACCAATTGCTCCCTATGAGATTATAGGTCTCTTGCTTCCCAAATCAACTCTGTTCCAGCACCACTTATGAGGTCACAAGTTTGGTGTAATTCTCCATTTCCCTATACTTTCACCATGAGAAAGCTTGCTTATATAGCCTTGGAGAGGTTCAAAAACTTGAGATATATTTGGGGTGAGTTGAGGATTTTCTTCCTTCAGTTAGGGATTTTCCCTAAGATCATGGCTTGATTGAGGATTTGAATCCAACGACCTTCTAAGAATGAAAAGATCCTTTCCCCATTCTTCTCAACAAATCAACTGCTGCCTAGAATAGGTAGCGCTCCCTCAAAAGGGCACTCAAAGCATTATAACGCTCCCTAGTAATGTATAGGGGAGCGCCAACACTCCTGAGGGTAGGAGTGCTCCTAAAAAAGGGCAAAGGAGTGTTATAACACTCCCTGGTAGCTTATAGGGGGGCACCAGCACTCCTGAGAGAGGTATGGGGGAGCGCTCCCCTCCAAAAACTCAGTTTTTTGGGTGCTTTCAAATGGCAAGAGGTTCATAAGCCTGTTGACTCCTTTCTCTTCTTCTAAATCAAATGTTTGAGGTGTTTCAAGTGTCCTTCTCATGTCATTATAGACACGACATAGGCATCATGGTAGTATGCTTTCTTTGACACTTGCGACACTTGTGAGAAAAATGAGACACTTGCGACCCTTGTAATGATGAAACTTGCGACACTATCAGGGTGAGTATTTTTGATGTGTAACAGAGTTCAACGAGTGTCAGGACAACCAAAAAATGACACCAAGTATGGAATTGGAAGAGGTGCAGATTGCCTCCAAAACAAAAGATGAAAGAGAAGGAAAGGATGTCAAATTGGGAGTCGAAGGAACAAACTCTATTGGGCACGGAAAAGAGATAGATAAAGAGGGACGCATGATGAAACTCATTGAAAAATTGGAGAAAGATTCCCAGACTCACTGAGATGATAGCCGAAAGCTCATGAAATCCGAGATCGACAGGGTGAATTCAACTTAAAAATGTTGAAGAGCCTGGAAAGAATAAAAAAGAAATTGGAAAAAGAGAGTGACACAAGCAGATCAAGAAGTGTCAGAACCCCTGAGAGCAGAAGAAGATTGAGGAGTGGTAGCAGACATTACCATCTCTCCCCAAAGCATTCTGGCAAGGAGACACACAGTAGTTCGAGCCCGTCCCCTACCAGAAAACACCGAAAATCTGGAAGGGATGAATTGAAAGGGTAAATCAACAAGATTAAACCACCTACATTCGATGGTGAACATAAGAAGGAAGAAGATGCTGAAACATGGTTGCTGGGTATGAAGAAATACTTCCAACTGTAGAATTATTCTGTCCATGCAGAAGGAAGAATTGCAATGTACTAGCTAAAAGAAAAATCATCCATGTGGTGGGATCAGTTGGTGTAGGTGCAACACATCAGAGAGAAAGAGGTCACGTGGATGGAGTTTAAGAGGTATTTCGAGAAGAAATACTTGACCAAAAGATACTATGACAGAAAGATGAAGGAGTTCTTCAAACTCAAGTTGGGCAACATGACCATTGATGAGTATGAACGAAGTTTTCTGGAACTACTGAAGTATGTTCTGTTCATCAAAGACGAGGCTGTCAAAATTCAGAGGTATCTGAGTGGACTTGCACCTTCCATTGGTGACAAGATTCAATATGATGATCCTAAGACCATGGAAGAAACCATAAGAAGGGATAAATGCGTATATGAATAACAAAGAAAAAAGTCTACCTTTCAGAAGGATTGGGATGACCAGAAGAGGTTTAAGAAAGAACAGAGGCAGAAGGGAAACATGTCTCCCTTTTTCAGGAACAATCCTTGGGGACAGTCATCTTTTAGAGAGCCCAGGAAAGTTGAAGGGAGTTAGAAGATGCCAAGACCGCCACTTATGGAGTGTTGGGGCTGTAAACGGAATCATAGGTACAGAGATTTCCCCCACAGAAAAGATAAAGCAAGAACTATCCATACTGTTCAACAAGCTGAAACAGTGGAGGATGTGGGTAGCAGAATGTCGAGGATCTACGTAGCCTTGGACAAAAAACAAGAAAAATTTCAATCGCACATGATTGAAGTGGAAGGTATGATCAACAACTGACCACTTGTTATTTTAATTGATTCAGGGGCTAGCCATAGTTATATAGATCCTAGAGTGGTGGAAAGTTTGCATTTAACAAGAAGCAAACATGAAAATTCTTGGCTAGTGAAGTTGGCCACATGAACCAAAATGAAGGTCATTGAATTGGTTAAGTCCTGTTCAGTAGACATGAAATGAATGAGCACTAAGGCTGAATTGAACATTCTACCTTTAGACTCATACGATTTCTTAATTGGGATGGATTGGTTGGACCAGCACCATGCCCTTCTGGACTACCGTAACAAGAGGTTTACATGCCTGAATGAAGAGGGAAATCAGGTAACAGTCCAAGGAATTCCTAGAGCAGTGGCTGTTAGGGAAATCTCAACCATGCAACTGAAGAAATGTTACCAGAAAGGTTGTCAATTATTTGCAGCTCGAGTGGAAGAAGCATCCCGAGATGTAGTCTCGAATCTGGAAGACCACAAGGTACTCAAAGAGTTCAAGAACGTATTTCAGGAGGTACCTGGACTACCTTCGAAGAGGGACATTGATTTTTCTATAAATTTGATGCTTGGAGCAGCTCCAGTTTCGAAGGCTCCTTATAGAATGAGTACGCCAGAGCTGAAAGAGTTGCAATTGCATCTTGAAGAGCTACTAAAGAAGGGATACATTCACCCCAGCGTGTCACCATGGGGTGGCCCGGTCCTATTCATGAAGAAGAAATATGGGATGTTGAGGTTGTGCATTGATTTTCGGTAGTTGAATAAGGTAACTGTCAAGAACAAGTATCCTCTGCCAAGGATCAATGATCTTTTTGATCAGTTGAAGGATGCGAAAATATTTTCAAAAATAGATCTTTGATCAGGATATCACCAAATGACAATAAATGATGAGGACATCAACAAGACTGCCTTTAGAACAAGGTACGATCATTATGAGTTCACGGTGGTGTCATTCAGGCTGTCCAAGGCGCCTGCTGTTTTCATGTGCTTAATGAATGGAGTGTTCAGAGATTATTTGGACAAGTTTGTCACAGTCTTCCTGGACGATATCTTGGTGTATTCCAAGACAAAGGAAGAACATGAGTAACACCTGAGAATGGTGATGCAGGTGTTGAGAGAACACCAGCTGTATGCAAAACTGAGCAAGTGCTCATTTTATCAAAGGCAGATTCATTACTTGGGGCACATTATATCAAAGGAAGGGATCATTGTGGATCCTGAAAAGGTTGAGGCCATTTGAGAATGGTCAGTACCAAGGAATGTGGTGGAAGTTAGATCTTTTATGGGTTTGGTAGGCTACTATAGAAGGTTTATAGCAAGATTCTCAAGGATAGCTCATTCTATCACTTCCTTGCAAAGGAAGGAGAAGAAGTTCCAGTGGACTGAAGAATGTGAGAGCAACTTCCAACGATTAAAGAAACTGCTAACCAGTGCTCCAATCCTAGAGATTGCAGATCCAAATAAGGATTACGTAGTGTGCACCAATGCATGTAAGGAGGGACTGGGAGGAGTTCTCAGCCAAGAGGGATTTGTAGTTTGTTATGAGTCCCGAAATTTGAAGGAGCATTAGAGGAATTATACCACTCAAGATTTAGAGCTGGCAGCAATCGTCCACGCCTTGAGGAAATGGAGACATTACCTCATGGGAAAAAGATTTGAGTTGAGAACAAACCATAATGGTCTGAAGTATTTATTTGATCAACTGACTTTAAATTTCAAGCAAATTAGATGGCTAGAGTTTCTATGCGAATATGACTTTGATATCAAGCATATCAAAGGGAAATAAAATAAGGTGGCTGATGCACTTAGAAGAAAAGTGCACGAATTACATGCTACAACCATTAGCATGTACAGGACTGAGATTAAAGACAGAATTTTGGAAGCTGCAAATGTTGATTTGCAATACAGAGGTTTAGTAGCAAAGCTACAATAGCGTGAGACACCACAAACCAAGGAAAGTTACAACTTGGGAACTGATGGCTTACTTCTGTATAAAAACAGAGTGTATGTACCCAATGTCCGAGATTTGAAGCTAGCGATTCTGAAAGAAATGCATAACGTGGATTATGATGGACATCTCAGATACCAGAAAACTATGGCAGCAATCAAAAGCCATTACTTCTGGCCGGGTCTGAAGAAGGAAATCACTGAATACATTGCCAGATGTATGGAGTGCCAGAAGGTTAAGGCTGAGCATAGGCACCCAAAAGGGTTGCTGCAGCCTTTACCCATTCCTGAATGGAAATGGGATGTGGTAACAATGGATTTTATCACCGGACTACCTAGAACAAGCAAGCAACATGATTCAATCATGGTGGTGGTGGACAAGCTTACTAAAGATGCCCATTTTATTCCACTGAAAACCACCCAGAGGGCATCTGATGTTGTTGATATATTTTTAAAAGAAGTTGCATGCTTGCACAGAATTCCTAAGACAATTGTGTCTGATAGGGACCCAAAATTCACTTCAAATTTTTGGAAAGGACTATTCAAAGGATTAAAAAAAAATCTGAACTTTAGTACAACGTATCATCCTGAGTCTGATGGTCAGAGAGAGAGGGTGAACAGGGTAATAGAAGACATACTGAGAATGTATGTGATGGATAAGCCATCAAGGTGGGAATACTACCTGCATTTGGTAGAATTCGCCTACACTAATGGGTATCATGCATCATTGAATATGAGCCCATTCGAAGCACTTTATGGAAGAAAGTGAAACACTCCAGTGAGTTGGGATAATCTAGTTGACAGAGCAGTCATTGGGCTTGAACTGCTCAAAGAGATGGAAGATCAAATGATAAAAATTAAACAGAATCTAAAAGCTGCCCAGGATACACAGAAAAGTTACGCTGACAATAACAGAACCCATAGAGAATTCAAAGTGGGTGACCATGTTTTCCTGAAAGTGAGGACTAACAGGAGTTCCTTGAAGTTGGGAAGTTGTGCCAAATTGGGAGCAAGATTTTGTGGGCCATTTGAGATCCTGGAAAGGATTGGGCCAGTTGCATACATGCTTGCATTACCTAAGTCTATGACTGTACATAATCTGTTTCATGTTTCACTACTTAAGAAATATGTATGTGATGCTAATCATGTTATTGATTGGAATGTGATTCAGGTGGAACCAGAAGGTGTCCTGCAAGTGCATCCTGTGCGCATATTGGACAAGAAAAGCAAACAGCTCAAGAATCAATCTATAGAGCTTGTAAAGGTCCAATGGACATGGTACGGTCCTCAGGACATGACATGGGAGGATGCAGATGCTATGTCGGCAGAGTACCCGCATCTTTTTGAAAATTTTGAAAGGCTTGTAGAGACAGTGTAATTTGCACTGAGGACAGTGCAGAAATAAGGGGAGGGGGATTGTAGTGTCCCTAAGGCCGAGCCCTATTGTAAATCATGTTCTGAAAGGAATTGTCATTATGTTTTATAGGTTGGTGAGCCAATTTTTTATAAGATGGTGGCTTATGTGTTTGTTAGGCCAGGGAGTCTAAGTGTTGAAGGCCAGGAGCATGCTGTTGTATATGTAATCACGCAGAACAAATTAATAAAAATTTGTAAACACTGCTAGGTGCAGACCGACCATGATGAATGAGTGAAGGGGGACTAAGCTTCCACAGAGAAGGCAAGGGATTAGGGGCTAGAAGGTGGGAAAAGGGGCTAAGTGTTAAGCCTAGGGGGCTTCAGCCTTGGGAATAATATTTTAATATTATTCCAAAAAGGCATGAGCATTTCATGTTTTATCCTAAGTTCCTAACCATGAGGAAGGTGATGCATGCTAGGTAAACACATGTAGTTTCCAGGGCGACAAGTGTCATCCTTGACCCATGCAAATAAAATTGTGAAGATGAGACGTGATGGGGGTTCTCCTCCATTCCACCCAATGGCCTGAGTGGATACGACCTCTGAGCGGTACGATGGATCCAACCTCTGCAGAAAAATCTCGTACATATTCTAAACCGAAAAACATGTGTTCATCTGGAGAATCCGTGTTTATCCTCTATCTGAGATCGAGCTTGTGTGTGGGGTCTCTATCCCAAAGTCACGACCATGAGCCATTCGGCCATTGTTGAGCCTGTAGGAAAGCCGCATCAATTTTCCCTGTTGATTGTTGTGGCCACGCAGTGCTGGACTGTGTGTGGATTATTGGCCAATGGAGCAACACTCTCTCCAAGAGAGAGAGTGTACATAGGAAGGAGAGAACTCCTAGAAGGAACCTTATAGCTTCCACAGAGGCCGAAGACTTCCGGTCCAACTTGTTACTGTAACCCAAGGCAAGGGAGGTTAGTAGCCGAAGGACTATCCAGGTGACAGAGAAGGTGTATACTCCTGGGGTGGAACATGCATGTGGGGAATGAGGGTCTGTGGGCAGTGAGCGTGAGAGGTTACTGGGAGAGAATCCCATCCTTGTGGATGTGTGCTATTTCTCTGTAACCTTAGCCCAGCCTAGGATTCCTTGTCTTGGGGTGGAGCTTAGTCCCAGCTTGGGGGTGACCCACTGTTAAGCTGATGAGTAGTGCGGTCTAAGGCTGGGAGGTTCATGGAAGGCCTGCACTTGGTTGGTGGAATATAACACTGTTCAAAGATAAGTACCAGATGATGCTTTAATTGTGTTTCTATATCTCTGTGTATTATAATCATCATGTATTCAACTGTGTATATGAATTGATGTTAAATAGTATTGATTGTTGATTACGGTAGTAAATCATATGATTACTCTATGTTGAATGTGTTTAACTTGTTTTGAATGCATGTGATTAATTGTGAGTGAGAATGTTGTTATTACGCATAGTAACACCTACACAGTAGTGAGTGAAAAGTGGTGCTACAATACATGCAGAAAACTTTTATGGATTGGAAAAATTTTAGACAAGCTAAAGGGAAAAATGTGCAAAACTTTACTCAAGAATTTAGGATAAGAGCTTTGGTTTTGGGTGTAGATTTGTCTTCTCAAGAAACTTTACTCAAATACATTGGAGCTTTACATAGTTACTTGATGCATACAATACTCATGTTTAACCCTTCCAATATAGATGAAGTTTGTGTTCAGGTAACTCATTTGGAAACAAGAGGGAGGAATGAAACTCAAGAGGGCAGTAAGAAGCCATTTATTCATGGAGACAAGGGAAAGAGGAATTTCAAGGGAAATGGGAAAAATAATGCCTCAGTTAAGAAAGAGGGAGAAAGACTTACATGTAAAAATTGTTGAAAGGATGGCCATGAGGAAGACCATTGTTGGAAACTTGATCCTGAAAAAAGACCCAAAAAGTTCAACAACAAAGAGAAGCCAAAGACTGCTTCCACCATACAACATGATCCCCACTACACATCAATTTGGAAAATGTGTAGAAGGACTCCCTTGAATCAATAAAACAGATGTTACAAATCCCCAAAATTGATTATGCCAGTCCTTTCTCCATTGAAATCCTAAAAGACCTCTATTAGAAACTCTTCTTCCCCCAAAGATCCCAAATCTTTGAAATTTATCTACCAGAAGATGCACAATTGCCTAAGAAACCCCTCCCTATCCGTCTTCCATTTTCTCAGTTAGGGCTTTTCAAATCATTTCCACTCTCTGCTACCCGCTAGGATATTTTTTTGATGAATGGGTAGATGAACCTATCATGGGTTTTATGTCCATTTTCTCCATAGAGGAGAAAGCTACAGTCCAGTTTGATTTTAGTCAATTTCTGGCATACAATATACATGAACAGTTCTTCAAATTCTCAACAGAAGGGATGTTCAGGTACTCCTCAGTGTTGGTGTACATGTTCCTTTTCTTTTAGGTGGACAGATTCTCTTGTGCTCTCCAGAAATTAGATCAGGAAGGAAACCCTCAATCAATGACTTCTTGGACCTCATTAGTGAGGAAAAATTCCACTGAGTTCAGCTTTAGAGACTTCATTTATCAGTTTTATCATCGAGTGGTGTGCATGATCATCAAGAGAATGGAGACAAGAATCAATGAAGACGTCCAAATAATTCTTCATCTCTCTGACTTGGCCAAAATAGGGGATTGGTATATTTACCAGAACCATACTCGGATCAGAGTATATGAGTGTGAATTGCCACCATATAAACTACCTGTTGGAAGATTGGTTGTTGTCATTGATGTCAACCCTAGTCATGGGTTTTGGACCACAAGATTGATGAAGTTATTTGGACATGAAATAAAATGCACATGTAGATACAACACCCAT
>JZKD02S2385805.1:206710-228822 GCA_000966675.3 Picea glauca
CCAAACTTTCTTAAAGAAGGAGAAACACAGTCCACCATAATCATGGAGGGACCACATTCCTCAAAATTCTTAGGAAGCCAGCACATAGTGTCCACCTCTTCATCCAAAAAACAAAAAGACACTACTCTGTCAGCTGAATCCTCTCATGAGCCAACAGGGTCAAACATATTTCAAAAATACAAACAACTAACGAAGAAGAATTAAATCCTAAGAAACAGTACATATGCCCAGTTGTGGAAGTAGACCTCTACTACCCAACATAGATTACTTTCATCATTTGATACAGAAAAGGGAAGAATGAAAATGACATACCTACAGGCACAAGTACCTCATCCCAAGACAAATGTTGACTACAAGAAAACTTGTTTTGAGTTTTATGTGAAGGAGGTCCATCCAACATACCAAATGGACTTGCATCAGCAAACATGGGAGATGATTTTCTCCACCTTGAAAAATACATCACTGACTTCTGCCAAATTGCAGGTATCTCTGATTAATGTCCAATCTCAATTGAAGATGGAAAGGATATCCTCATTGGCAAAAGACAATAAGATCAAATCCCTAGAAGAGTTAGTGTTAAATATTGGATATGATCCATCAAATGTCAAGGCAGCTGAAGAATTACCGAAGGATAAAAATACTGATATAGCCTCCTTGAGAAAGAAACAGAAACTTCTAGCCACTGAGGATTCACAAGAAAAATAAATGGCTGAAAGTGAAGGCCACAAAGAGGAGATGCTAAAGCTAATAATGGAGCAGAATGCATAGATAAAAGAGATGGAGGCTGAATTAGACAAATTGGTCAAAGAGAAATAACAGAGTGTGTAGATGGTTGTTATTCCATTGGAAGACAACAACAAAGATTCCATCATCCATTCCAATGAAGGTTCCAGATGCTTGAAAGAAGATGGTGAAGTCTATGAAAGATATGTCCCTTCAAGGGGAGGAAATCGAAAAGTTACAATAAGAGGTGAAAAGCCTCCAAGACATGAAGTCCATATTCCAATCTAGCTATCATGTAGAAATGCATAAAACTCAGAGACTTAGTCAACAACTACAGAAGCTGCAGAAGGAGACTTTCATGGCCAAGGCATTATCTGAAGCCAAGGAAAACATATGGATGGACATCAACAATTCCATGGTAGAGATATGGCCATTCATAAAAATTATATTTGAACAACATGAGATGGTACAGAAGGCTAGAGAAGAAATTGAAAAGATCAAGGAAGATCTAGGAGAAAAACCTACAGAGGCCACTGAGCTCATCAGATTCATCAACTCCAAGAACAAGCAGGAGTTGGAAGCATTGGAAAATGAAGATAGAAAATAGACCATCCTTGAGGTCAAAAAGGTTTTGACCAAGAAAGGATTGATGCTGCAACTGGAGGAGAAGGTTCAATTAATGGACATCGGAGTGCAGAGATTTTTCAGCAAGATTGAAGTACTTCACAAGAAGGGCCTTCTTGGACTGCTAGTAATAAATGATAAGATTATCACTCTGTCAGATTACAAGCAGAATATCAATACAGTGGCAAAGGATGGTTCCAAATTTGCAGGCATTTAAGGAAGCATTACTATCAAGGATTTCCTAGAAAAATTACAGTTGGACCTGAGCATCCAACATGAGATAAAACACATTTTCATCACAAATCCCACTTTTTCCAAGTACATTGAGATGGACGAGATATACAGAAAGTTACTTAAGGTTTCCATCCCTAGTAAAAATTGATGGGAAGACTTGTGTTCTTTACTTGAGTAGAAGTGATATGGAGTTTCGAGTCAACATGGAGTAGAGAGTCAAGTCAAAGATTATATTCAACAACTAATTCCACAAAATCAGCACCAAGGATCTGAATAGATCAACAACATCCCTATATTTTGTAATTTAAGATCTAGTTAGTTAGATTTTTTCTCCATATTATCCTGGTCATTTATGATAGGATCAGATGTAAACTGTTGTATAAATACTTCTTCCTTCGAAGTATTGAGGGTTGATTTTTCACCCAAGGAGCTATTTGTGTAATCTTTTCAAAAGGATCGACCAATAATAAAACATGACAATTCACAAGATTGTTGTGTTGAATTGTTGGCGATGTTTCTCTTTCTCTGTTAAATGTTTTTCTATTCTTTGTAATCACTTATGTTTTTCAGATTCTAATCATTAAAAAGAAGTCAATGGAACACAATTTATATTTCATACTCTGTCTCTGGTCTTTTAATGGTCTGTATGTTATTCATCTGATATTAAGTAAGGAAATTCTTAATTGCTTCTTTGCTTGGTTGAATTTCTCACCTTTTCTGTCCAATCCATCTCATTTAATATTAATAGATCCAACAATTTTACTATCTTTCCCTGTGAAGAAATCTTATAAAAAGTTTCATCTGATTCTGATCTTTAGTACAGACCCCATAGCCCAATGGAAGTTTAATGCATTTCTTCAGCCAACTTTTATAAACAAACAAACAAACTTGGACTATCTTAACTAGCCTAATATCTAAAACCTAAACAAAGATAAATCATACAAAGAAATCCCTCTCTGAAACTGGTAGGGTTAGATCCCTCTTTCAAAAGTGGCTTTGATAAGTTACCTCTGTCAATTTCTTCTATCCTTGACAACGTATGGGAATTACAGAGTGCTAACACCTACAAATTCTCCAAAGGGAAATCCTACCAAAGAATCTCAAAATAATACACCTTCTTCAAGTCAACCTAAGAAAGACTCTGTTGGAAAGGATGTTGTGGAGAAAGGAAAGCAATAGGAAGAACCTCCAAAGAAAGTACCTGAAACAAGAAAGCAGACAGTCATCAAAGAGGTAGAAAAAACTTCTTCATCCTTTAACTTTGAAAGTGATATGGCCAAAATTAAAATCTTTGTTCCATTCAATGACTTGAAAATAATAGTGAATATAGAAATTAGATCATTAAGATGCTCAAGATGGAAGAAACTTATGATACTTTGAATATACAAGATGATCATCTTGCCATCTTGTTTGGCCCACATATAGAGGAGAGTAGTGATGTTGTTGAGGTCCCCCCTTTTTATGTTAGTCTGAAAATTCATGATATGAATTTGCATAATGTTATGTTGGATTCAGGAGCATCCCATAATCTGATTCCCAAGGTAGTCATGGACCAATTAGGCATAGACATTACAAGGCCTTACACATATCTTTTCTCCTTTGATTCAAGGAAGGTGAAGTGGTTGGGCCTAATCAAATATCTGGTGGTATCTTTGTCTCAAATTCAAGCAAAAAATATGGTCATGGATGTGGTAGTTGTTGATATACCTCCTAAATTTGGCATGTTGTTATCTAGGTCATGGGCTACAAAGTTGAAAGGGACTTTGCAAATGGATATGTCATATGCCAGTATCCCTATTTTTGGCCAAGATAGGAGGTTGTACATGGAATTTTTTCTCAAGTACATGGTCAGTAACAAATCCCAACCAAACAATCACCCCAATTACTCTGTGGAGACTGAGATTGGGTCTTCCATTTTCTTTAATGATTCGAGTTTTGAAGAAAAGGTGCCAGAGATTGATATGACTTCCAAAGACAAATGTGATCAGCAAAATGAGAAAATTTCAGAACAACAAGATAGTGCAAAAAATGAGATGTGGAACATGAGATTTGATGGCGCTGTCAGTAGAGAAGGAGCAGGAGTTGGTGTGTGGATCACCCCCCCATATTGGCCACAAAACTTTTTTCTTACAAGATTTCTTTTCATTACACAAATAATATGGCTGAATATGAGGCATTAGTATTGGGATTGAAGACTTCGAAATAAATGGGTGCTAGGAGGATATTTGTACATGGAGATTCTGAGTTGATCATAAATCAGGTGAAGGGAATATATCAAGGAAAACACCCCAGATTAAGAATATATAGCAATATAGTGCTTGACCTTCTTGAAGAATTTTTAAAATATAGTCTCTCAGTGATTCCAAGGGGTTAGAATCAGATTGTTGATGCTCTAGCTACTTCAACCTCAGTTTTCAAGATTCTAATTTTTCCTAACAGGGGATATGAGATTGAGGTCAAGAAAAGACCAACAATACCTGATAATATTAAGTACTGGTGGGTTTTTGAAGATGATAAACAAATAGAAAGTTTCCTTAAGATGGATGGTGAATTTGAAAATTTGAACATTGACGAGGAATATTGTGGTGAAGAAGAAGATGCAGTTGTGTTCGCAAATGATGGCTATTTAAAAAATCATATTGTTGGTAAGGATATAATGCATATAAAAAATAACATCATTCCCAAAGGATTGGTCCCATTAGAAAAACTCTTTGACAACAATGATGTGGCCAGGAGTCCTAAAATTACTGTGAATGATGGAGATGTTGAAGATTGCAACATTGGGACTCAGGAAGATCCCAAGATCATCAATTTGTCCAAGACACTTAGACTAGATTTCAAGCAAAGGTATATCAATTTAATGAAATAATTCCCTGATGTTTTTTCCTGGAGTTATGAAAATCTGAAAGTTTATGATACCAAGGTGATTCAGCATGTGATTCCAATCAAAGAGGATCATAAACCTTTCAAACAAAAATTAAGAAGAATTAATCCTTTGCTACTACCCCTAATTGAAAAGGAGATAAAAAATATGTTTGACGCCAATATCATAGTATCTCTGAGATTTTCTAAGTGGGTGGTGTTAGCGACATTATTTGTCTTGGGCTCAAAATACCCAGGTCCGCAGGTTACACAGGAAGCACCCCAATGCAACGCGGGAGAATCTCTTTTCCGATCACAAGTCAAACAAGCGGGCGAATTTTTGATGTCAGCGGTCGAGATCCACCTACAAAACCGATCGACGTGCATCGGGATTTCGGGCCTGCCAAGTTGCCCAGGTTTTAGCACGAAGGATAGCACCACTAGTTCAAGGAAAATCTGGGTCGTCCGATCCAGTTGAGACAGGTGGAAGTCAGTCGGCATATCGGGGATCACTGTTTCGGGAAATGAAGATCTCCTCATTCTTTAAAGCTGAAATCGCCGATCGACGAAACACCGAAAAGCACCTTTGGAGCCAAGCCCACGATCCTAGCCCCAGGTCACATCAAGAAAGCCTAGGATTCAAAGTAGACCCTTTCTAAATAGCAGACGCTATCTCGACCATACATCTTAGGGACACGCGGCGCGCACTCGTGCCATGTCGGCATTCGGGAGTTCGAGGGGTAAGAGATCCTCGTCATTTCACATTTCGAAACCTCAAATCCCGAAATGCCGAGAGTATCCACGACTCGGGCCCACAACATCGTCAGGAAAGTTTAGAACCATCAGATCTAGAGGGACGTGTGGCGCCAACTCAAGCCATCTCGGCATTTCGCTCATCGCGATTTTTAGAAGCATGGATCAACCCCTTCTTATTCACGAATGCCGAAAGCATTTTGGGAATAGACACAGGGTCACAACCCGTGGTCACTTGGGAAAGAAAGGAGATATGAAAAAAGGGGCCAAGGGCGTCGAGCCCAGTCACTGAAAGGATGATCGTGATCTCCATGTGCCATATGATCCGACCTCAATCCTGGTTTTCTCCCGGAGTAAATGAAGATGATAAGGGGTGGTTGAAACCTCTCCTTAGGAATTAAGTGTAAAGTATGGATAATCTGACAAGCGGTCTACTCGAGAGGGTCCTGTGTACCCAATTTCCTGAAGAACCCATGCTGAGTCCTCGACCAACCAGAGGCGGTCTGCACATGCTAGCTCGAAACTTAATGGCTCAGCTACTCCCCTTGCAGGAGCCATGCACAGTTAGGGTGGCGTATGACAAAGAATACCCGTCCGATTTTGGCTGAAGGGACACCAGGCCTTGAGTGACTGGGCACGCCTCTGTTAGGCATTTTTCTCTGAGTATATGAACTTAGTCTTTGTATTTTGTAAGGCATCAATGGTTGAGCAAGGCTTCCGGTGGTAAACTTTAATGAAGCATTGTTTTCTTGGTTGTGTCTGGAATCTTGAGATTTCTTGTCTTATGAATGTCAGTTTTCTTTTGCATCTTTGTTTACACTGTATTAGAATGGCTCGGAATTGGAGAATCTAGTTGAGTTGTAACTGTTATAGAATGATGTAGAGTTTGATCACTGTAATAGTTGCATTGTTTCTAATCGGTCCCTATGATTTTCTCAGCACTGAACGACTTGGAATTGGAGAATCCAATCAAATCCCCCCTTTCAGTTTCTCGAAGATTTGAACTAGAGGATCTCGCATTCAGAGTTTTTCTTCTACAAATTACTGAAAGGCCTATTGCCTGAGGTAGTTTGTCCTCTCCTCTCACCAAGTTTTCAACCTGCTCATTTTCAAATCAACCCACTGACTGAAGTTAGATCAAGACCTCCTTTGTTCCTCACATGCCGGACCTAGTCCCTGAGTTAGAGTAGTATCTTCTCGAGTCTCTATCCATTTGATCACCCATTAAAACTATCGTGACATAAAACTAATGGGCGTCGGGCTCTAATCCTGCTGCAATCCAGGAGTGACTTCCATCGCCAACATTTTTGGCGCCATTGCTGGGGACGAAGTTGAAAATATTCCCTGGGATTGAACGACATTGAGCTTCTGGTTCTGAAGGTGCATCAGGCATCAGAGCCCTTGAAGATTGCTACTGTGCACTTGGCGACTCCATTGTGACAAATCCACTGTGGCAAACCTGCCGTGTCAACTGTGGCTTTCAAAGGCAGACACACGTGGTCCCATCCACAACTGCCTCTAGCTACACCTGAGACTGAGCAGGAGGCAGTTCTCAAAAAAGGAAAGGCCTCTGAAGGAGAAGCCATCACCACTGAACCAGGTAATCCACCGTCTCCTTCTGTAAGAACTCCATTTTCTCCTCCTACGTTTCCTAGTAGACCGCTTTCTGAAGTTTCCCATTTCTTGAATTTCGGGAGTGTTCCTGTTGAGGTTTCCCCCCCCTGGTCTCGGATTAGAGGGAGAAATCCTTGTCACTCCCATTTCTCCTGAAGCTGTACCTTGGCATAGACCCAGGGCCATAGAAGATTTCCCCACCCCTGGCTTTACCACTCCTCCTCTTGTTACTATCACCGCTTCTACGCAAAAGAAAACATCAGCCGACTTAAGCTCGCTAGCATTCTCCCTAAATCCCCTATTGTTTCCCACTCCCCTTAGAAGCTCATCCCTAGTATCCTCTTTTCGGGCTCCTTCTCCTCCAAGTTCTCCTCAACACAATATCGCTATGGCAGGAGCAAATCCCCCTATGACCAGAATGGAGGCCATTATAGCCGCTAGGTATGCTCCACTCATGCTATCAAAACCTCTCAATGCCCTCCCAGTAGATGCTTACCTCAAACAGTTGCCCAGGTTTACAGTTGAGGGGGACATAACTACAGAAGAGCACCTAGAAGCCTTTTACAGTTTCACAGATGATAATAACATCATGCATGCAGATGTATGGATCAGGATTTTTGTCCATAGTCTCCAAGGCGAGGATAGAAAATGGTTTAAGGCCCTACCTCTTGGATCTATTGATGGGATTGACGCTTTAGATAATGCCTTTTTAAGACAATGGGGAGATAAAAAAGACTTAATGTATTACATGACAGAGTTTGGGTCCTTGAAGAGAAAAGAAGGAGAGTCTATTTCCGATTTCTCCAAGATATTTAATAAAATGTACAACAAATCCCTACTGAGATAAAACCCTCCGAAGCCTCTGAAAAGATCACTTATGCTAGCGCCTTTGATCCTGATTTTTACCTCCCGTTGAGGGAAAGAAGAGCCACTACTCTGGCCCATATGCAGGATGCATCTGTGGAGGTAGAATCTAATATATTGGTTGTTGACCGACTCAAGAACGCTGCTGGTAGAAACATATCCAGGCAGAGGCCTGAAGTTTCCTCATCTAGTTCCTCTCCCCTGCCCCTTCAGACAGATGAGACAACTAGGGTAATCAAGTCACTTTCTGCTAGAATGGAAAGGTGGGAGTTAGAAGGGAAGCCCATGTACATAAATCCCCAGAATGCTGATGGTAGAGGTTTCAAGAGACCTAATAACAATGGACCATAGACCTTCCCGAGGGAACAAAGGGAAAAAGACAGAGAATATCAAAGGATTTAAACCCCTCTCCAAAATAACCTGTTTACCCATGAGGGAGGGGAGGAGATAGACGATTTTGACCCCAAAATTCATTGTGTTGAAGAAGCTCCTCCTTTTCCCCATTTGACTCAGTTTGCATATGAAAAATCCCTAATGAACATCCAAATCCATGAGTTAGGTAAGGGAGAAAGGTCCGGTTACACCTCTAACAGATACAATCTCAGGTCAAGAAAGAAAGAAGGAGACTTTGACAACCAAGACCAGCCCCTCATAGCAGATAGGCCTACTAAATCTGCAACCACTACTGAAGGAAAGAAAACTCAGAGTGCTTCGCCAACAGCCAAGGAGCCTGTCATTGAGGTAAGGGAAGATCCTAAGCCTAGCCCCTCCTTCAATTTTGAGCATGAGATTCAAAATATTAGAATTCCTGTACCCCTATCTGAACTCATTAAAAACAAATATTTCAAAAGGTCCCTCTCCAAGTTGGTACAATCCGAGTCCCCCCAGCCTCCCTCTGACTCAGTGAACCTTCAAGATGAGAAACCAGCTGTCATCCTAGGCCCCATGGTAGAAGACAGAGATGATTCATCCCCTCCCTTCTACACCTCCCTGAACATACATGATAAAGTGCTACATAACTGCCTTATGGACTTAGGGGCTTTCCATAACCTTATGCCAAAAATAGTAATGGAAGAGTTGGGACTGGAGGTGACAAAAGCTTATCATGATTTGTATTCTTTTGATTGAAGGAGAGTGCAGTGTCTAGGAGTCATCAAAGACCTGGTGGTTTCTTTGTTTCATCTGCCCATGAAAAGCATGGTCATGGATATTTTGGTAGCTGACGTTCCCCCCAAGTTTGGCATGCTGTTGTCAAGGTCTTGGATTAAAAGACTTGGAGGAACATTATAGATGGATCTCACATATGCCACCATTCTAGTCTTTGGACAGGAACACAGGAGGTTGTACAGAGAATCCCAACTAGCCTATATTGTCAGTGATGAAGCAAACCCCACTAACCACCCCATCTTTGCACTTGACACTGACTTAGGGTCTAGTTTGTTATAGATCACTGGAAATCCCAAGGTCCCTTTACAGATAAGAAAGAAACCCATTCTTAACCAGCAGTTACCTCCTCCAACCACTTCTGTTTGGAAGATGTTCTTTGAAGGAGCCTCCTCCAATATAGGTGTAGGCGCTGGAGTGATTTTAGTATCGCCCCGTCAAGAGACCATATCCCTGTCATACAAGATGGAATTTGAAACTACCAACAATGTGGTGGAATATGAATCTCTTGTTCTGGGTATGAGCGCTGCAAAATAAATGGGAATTAAAAAGGTGTCAGTGTTCGGAGATGCAGAATTAATAATTCAACAGGTCAGGAACATTTATCGAGCCAAGCATCCTCGGCTCAGGAGTTACAGAAACGAGGTATGGGACCTGATTGATAACTTCTTCTCAGCTTTCAACATTACTTTTATCCTAAGGGAAGAAAATACCTCGATCGACTCCTTAGCAGTCTCGGCTGGTCTGTTTAGAATCCCTCTGCCGTCGAAGATCCATGGTGAGGTCGAAATAAGATACAGACCATCTATCCCAGACAATGTAAAGCATTGGGAGGTATTCGAGGACGATCTTGAAATCAAAAATTTTCTTCAGACCGTTGATGAGTTTTTGGCATTGCACATTGATCAGGATCCTGATCCTAAAGGTGTCCCTTCCTCTGAGATATTCTTAAATAAAATCGTTAATCACCAGATTATTTAGTTTCCTAGCAACCACATTCCAAGGGGGCTAGTCCCTCTAGAAAAGATGTTCGACAAGAATGATGTGGTAGTTAAGGGTGGCGTTTCAAATAAAGATGCTGATACACCTGAATGCAACATTCGCACATAGGAGGAACCTAAGTTTATCAAATTATCAAGTAGCTTGACCAGTGAACAGAGGGCGGAATATACTGAGTTATTGAAGGAATTCGTTGATGTGTTCGCATGGGCCTATGAAGACCTCAAGACTTATGACACATCTGTCATTGAACACAAGATCCCATTGAAAGAAGAGGCTAAGCCATTCAGGCAGAAGCTGAGACAGATAAATCCCATGTTTCTACCTGTCATGGAGAAGGAGGTGAAGAAATTGCTAGATGCCCAAATTATCATCCCCTTGAGATATTCCGAATGGGTGGCCAATTTGGTCCCAGTAAGGAAGAAAAGTGGAGAAATCAGACTCTGTGTTGATTTCAGGAACCTGAACAGGAGCTCAAGGAAAGACAATTACCCCCTACCCAACATGGAACAAATACTGCAGAGGGTAACTGGTGCATCTAGGATATCCATGATTGATGGTTTTTCTGGCTATAATCAGATATCAGTCATACTTGAGGATAGAGAAAAAATGGCCTTCACCACTCCTTGGGGCACATTCATGTTTGCCAAAATTCCTTTTGGATTGATGAATGTAGAGGCAAAATTTCAGCGGGCCATGGACATAGCCTTCATCGGGGAGAAAGATAAGTTTATGCTGATCTACCTGGATGACATAACAATCTTCTCTAGGTCTGACAGGGAGCACTGCGATCATCTGAGAATTTTTTTTTTGAAGTGTCGGAGGTTTGGCCTATCCTTAAATCCCAAAAAATCTTTGTTTGCTATGAAGGAGGGGAAGCTATTATGCCATATAGTATCAGAAGAAGGAGTGAGGATTGATCCTAGTAGGGTAGAGGCAATTCAAACCCTATCACTTCCTAGATCCAAGAAGGAAGTTCATGCCTTTTTAGGGAAGATTAATTTCTTGAGGAGATTCATCTCAAATTTTGCTGAGTTGGTGAAACATATCACAACCATGCTCAGGAAGGGAAATGAAGTGAAATGGACCACTGAGACCAGTGAATCTTTTTCCCAAATAAAAAGGGCATTGACTGAGGCACCTGTGCTGTTCAGTCCTGACTATTCCAAAGGATTCCTAATTTTCTCTTTTGCTTCTTTTGATACAGTAGTGGTGGTCTTGTTGCAGAAAAATGGGGAAGGGCGAGAACAACCCATTTCCTTTTTCAGAAAGGCATTAAGAGATGTAGAGGTCAGGTATGAAATCATGGAAAAACAGGCCTATGCCTTAGTAAAGGCCCTCAAAGTTTTCAGGATCTATGTCCTGCACTCAAAGGTGATAGCATACGTTCCTTCAGCCTCTGTGAAGGACATCCTTATACAACCTGACATGGATGGGAAAAGAGGGAAGTGGATTGCCAAAATCCTAGAGTTTGATCTGGAGATTAAGCTCACCAAGTTGATAAAGGGGTAGGGTTTCGCCAAGCTACTGGCTGAATCCAATTGCAAAGCCTTGGGGATTAGCTACATCAACGACTTCTCAAAAAATCCGCAAGCTGAGTCATCCAATAAGAATTCTCAGGGTGCCTTATCACTAGTAGCATGCACCTGGTACAAGGATATTTTGTATTTTTTGCAAGAATTGAAGCCTCCTGATGGAATGGGAAAAATCAAGGCGAGAGCTTTAAAGATCAAGGCAGTCAGATATTGCCTCATTGACCAAGCCTTGTACTGGAAAGACCCTTTAGGGGTATTTCTAAGATGTCTGGACCCGCAAGAAGCCCAGAAGGTTATATTTGATTTCCATAATGGCCTTTGCAGGGGGCATCATTTTTGGAAGACCACAGCTCATAAGATCCTCAGGGATGGATATTTCTGGCCTACTTTATTCGTCGATGTCTGCAGAGAAATAAGAGCTTGCATCAAATGCCAAAAGTTCTCAGGAAAGCAGCAGCTCAAATCACTGCCATTAAAGCCTATAGTAGCTTCAACACCTTTTCAACAGTGGGGGTTATACATCATCAGAGAAATTCATCCTCCCTCAAGTGGTCAACACCGATGGATCCTGACTGCGACTGAATATTTCACCAAGTGGATAGAAGCTACCCCTACCAGGAGTACTTCTCACAAAGAAATTATCAACTTCCTGGAGGATATCATAGCCAGATTTGGATGTCCTAGCAAAATCGTCACCGAAAATGTTGCCTCTTTGACTTCTGAGCCTTTGGTTAAGTTCTGTGAATAATTTGAGATTTTTCTGATCCACTCTACTCCCTATTATCCTCAAGGAAATGTACTAGCGAAGTCTTCCAATAAAAGTCTGATCAAGCTCATCAAAAAATTATTGGAAGACAATAAAAGGGCCTGGGATTCAAAGCTCAAATTTTCCCTATGGGCCGACCGGGTGACATCAAAGAAGTCTCTGGGCATCTCACCTTTCCAACTTGTTTATGGAACAAAAGTTGTTTTCCCTACTCAGCTCGCTTTATCCGTGGAAAGATTCCTCCAGGACCTTGAAGGAGAACCTGACCATATGGTCAGAAGGATTTATTAGATGGTGGAAGTTTAGCAGATCAGGGAACAAGTCATAGACAGGGCATACCATCATCAACAGAAGATCAAGCAAGCCTTTGACAAGAAGAGAAAAAAGAAAGATTTCGAGTTGGGCGATCTGGTGCTCAAATGGGATGCACCTAGGCAGGATAGGGGAAAACACAGTAAGTTTGATGCCCTCTGGTTTGGTCCTCTAAAGATCTATGAGGTATTTTAAAGCAACACTTACAGGTTGCAGGATTTGGAAGGTGAAGAAATTTTTGATGGCCCAGTAAACGAGCATTTCTTAAAAAAATGTTTTTGTAAGCCGTAGGTGGCTTATTTTGTTTTGTAAATATTGTTTTCTGTTTTCGGCTTAATAAATGATTCCATAGCCCAAAAACAAGGCACTGAAACTGCAGAATGAGTTCTTAGAGCATCACAGGGACAACTCTATCCCCCATGGAGCCTAATGTTATCGAAATTATTTGTCTTGGGCTCAAAATACCCAGGTCCGCAGGTTACACAGGAAGCACCCCAACACAATGTAGGAGAATCTCTTTTTCGATCACAAGTCAAGCGAGTGGGCGAAGTTTTGATGTCAGGGGCTGAGATCCACCTACACAACCGATCGACGTGCATCAGGATTTCAGGGCTGCCAAGTTGCCCGGGTTTTAGCATGAAGGATAGCACCAATAGTTCAAGGCAAATCTGGGTCGTCTGATCCAGTTGAGACAGGTGGAAGTCAGTCGATGTATCAGGGATCGTTGTTTCAGGAAATGAAGATCTTCTCATTCTTTACAGCTGAAATCGTCAATCGACAAAATAATGAAAAGCACCTTTGGAGCCAAGCCCACGATCCTATCCCTAGGTCACATCAAGAAAGCCTGGGATTCAAAGCAGCCCCTTTCTAAATAGCAGATGCTATTTCGACCATACATCTTAGGGACACGTGGCGCGCACCCATGCCATGTCGGCATTCGGGAGTTCAAGGGGTAAGCACTCCTCATCATTTCACATTTCGAAACCTCGAATCCCAAAATGCCGGGAGTATCCACGACCCGAGCCCACAACATCATCGTGAAAGTTCAGAACCATCAGATCTAGAGGGACACGTGGCACCAACTCAAGCCATCTCGGCGTTTCGCTCATCGTGATTTTCAGAAGCATGGATTAGCCCCTTCTTATTCATGAACGCCGAAAGCGTTTTGGGAATAGACATAGGGTCATGTCCCGTGGTCACTTGGGAAAGAAAGGAGCTATGAAAAAAGGGGCCAAGGGCATCGAGCCTAGTCGCTGAAAGGATGATCATGATCTCCATGCGCCATCTGATCCGACCTCGATCCTGGTTTTTTCCCGAGTAAATGAAGATGATAAGGGGTGGTTGAAACCTCTCCTCAGGCATTAAGTGTAAAGTATGGATAATCTGACAAGCGGTCCTCTCGAGAGAGTCCTGTGTACCCACTTTCCTGAAGAAGCCATTCCAAGTCCTTGACCAGCCAGAGGAGGTTTGCACATGCTAGCTCGACACTTAATGGATCAGCTACTCCCCTTGCAGGAGCCATGCATAGTTAGGGTGGCGTCTGACAAAGAATACCCGCCTGATTTTGGCTGAAGGGACACTAGGCCTTGAGTGACTGGGCACGTTTCTGTTAGGTGTTTTTCTCTGAGTATATGAACTCAGTCTTTGCATTTTGTAAGGCATCGATGGTTGAGAAAGGCTCCCGGTGGTAAACTTTAATGAAGCACTATTTTCCTGGTTAAGTTTGGACTCTTGAGATTATTGTCTTATGAATGTCAGTTTTTCTTTCGCGTCTTTGTTTACACAGTATTAGAATGGCTCAGAATTGGAGAATCCAGTCGATTTGTAACTGTTATAGGATGATGTAGAGTTTGATCACTGTAATAGTTGCATTGTTTCTAATCAGTCCCTGTGATTTTCTCAGCACTGAACGACTTGGAATTGGAGAATCCAGTCAAGTCCCCCCTTTCAGTTTCTCGAAGCTCTGAACTAGAGGATCTCGCATTCAGAGTTTTTCTTCTACAAATTACTGAAAGGCCTATTGCCTGAGGTAGTTTGTCCTCTCCTCTCACCAATTTTTCAACCTGCTCATTTTCAAATCAACCCACTGACTAAAGTTAGATCAAGACCTCCTTTGTTTCTTGCATGATGGACCCAGTCCCTGAGTTAGAGTAGTATCTTCTCGAGTCTCTATCCATTTGATTACCCATTAAAACTATCGTGACATAAAACTGATGGGCGTCGGGCTCTGCTCCTACTGCAATCCAGGAGTGACTTCCTTCGCCAACAGGTGGCAAATCTGGTACCTATCAGAAAGAAGAGTGGAGAGATCAGATTATGTGTAGACTTTAGAAATATGAACATGGTATATGTCAAGGACAATTACCCACTGCCTAATATGGATCACATTCTACAGAAAGTGGTTGGTTCTAAAAAAATATCAATGTTGGATGGTTTCTATGGATACAATCAAATCATGGTACACCCTAATGATCAGGAAAAAGCAACCTTTACAACACCATGGGGCACCTTCATGTATGCCAAAATTCCTTTTGGGCTCATGAATGTAGGAGAAAATTTCCAAAGAGCTATGGATATAGCCTTTGCTGATGAGAAAGATAAATTTATTGTTATTTACTTAGATGATATCACTGTATATTCAGTATCTTATGAAGAACATCTTAAACATCTAAGAAGGGATTTTCAAAAATGTAGGAAGTTTGGCATTTCGTTGAACCTGAAGAAGTCTAATTTTGGCATGGAAGAGGGGAATTTGCTTGGGAACATTATTTCAAAGGAGGGAATAAATATATATCCCAACATAATCGAAGGAATCCTAAAAATTGGCACACCCAAAAGAAAGAAAGAAGTGCAATCTTTCCTAGGGAAAGTAAATTTTCTGAGGAGATTCATCCCTAACTTGGCTGAAATCATAAAGCATATCACTAACATGCTCAAGAAAGGAAGTGAGATAGAGTGGACCCCTAAAGGCAGAAAATCCTTTGAATATATTAAAGTGGCATTGACCAAAGCCTGAGTGCTGGCCAGTCCTAATTTTGAAAAAGACTTTATATTGTTTTATTTTGCCTCAGAGCACACCATTGCTGGTGTTTTATTACAAAAAGATGAACAAAATTTTGAGAGGCCTATAGCATACTATAGCAGGACATTGAGGGATTCACGATGAAAGTATGATATCATGGAAAAGAAGGCATATGCATTGGTAAAGTCCCTAAAGGATTTTATAGTTTATATATTGCATTCTCATACCATTGCTTATGTGCCCAATAGTTCTGTGAAGGATATTTTAACTCTGCCTGATCCTGAGGGAAAAAGGGGTAAGTGGATAGCTGTGTTGTTGGAGTATGACCTTGAGATCAAACCTACCAAGTTGATCAAGGGCCATGGACTTGCAAAGCTTATGGCATAGACAAATTATGAGCTCTTGGGAATTAATTTCATTGTTGATTTGTCAGCAGATTCAGAAAAAGAAAAGGTCCCTTAGGTATCCCAAAAATTCCTTGACTCCCCATGGTATGCTGACATATTTATGTGTTGATAAATCTATAGGCTCCTCCTGAATTGATCAAAACCAAGGCCAACGTTTTGAAGCTAAAAGAAACAAAGTTTTGTATTTTAAATCAATCTCTATTGGAAGGATCCAAGAGGAATCTTGTTGAGTTGTTTGTTGGAGGGAGAAGTAGAAAAAACCATCAGAGAATTTCATAAAGGTGATTGTGGAGGGTACCATTATTGGAAAACTACTGTGCACAAGATATTGAGGGCTGGTTTCTATTGGCCTAGAATTTTTTCTGATGTTTACAAAGAAGTTTCAAGCTATCATGAATGCGGAATTTTTGATGGGAAGAGAAAACTACAACCTTTTCTCTTGAATCTTATCTCTGTTGAAGCACTTTTTAGACAATGGGGCCTTGATTTCATAGGAGAAATTCATACACAGTCCTCAACTCAACACAATTGGATATTGATAGCCACAAATTATTTCACCAAGTGGATTGAAGTAGTTCCCACCATGCAAGACACAGATATTGTTATCATTCAATTTTCGGAGAACAATATTTTGTCTAGGTTTGGTTGTCCAATCAAAATCATTACAAACAATGCAAAAACATTTAAGTCGAAAAATATGGAAAATTTTTGCAATTATTAAAATATAACTCTTGGCCATTCCACATATTATTACCCTTATGGTAATGGGTTGGCTGAGTCATCCAATAAAATCTTGACCAAAATTATCAAAAAATTGCTGCAAGATAACAAAAAGGCTTGGCACAAGAAGCTTATCGATGCATTGTGGGCTGACATGATCACTACTAAAAGGTCTATTGCCACTTCACCCTTCGATATTGTGTATGGAACAAAGGCAATTTTTCCTACTTCATTAGGATTTCCAATGATGAGATTATTACATGAGCAAGATGCTGAACCAGATGCCACTCATAGGAGGAAAAATGAACTAATCAATGTTCAACAAACAAGAGAGAAAGCCTTCAACAACTCTCAACTACACTGAGACAGGGTTAAAAAAGATTTTGACAGGCATACTAAGGAGGATGATTTCAAAGTAGGGGATTTGGTGTTGAAATGGGATGCCAGGAATGAGGATAGAAGAAAGCATGGGAAATTTGACCATCTATGTATGAGACCTTTCAAAATTGCGACATACCATGGAAATAATGCTTATCTGCTATAGGAACATAATGGAGATCTCATTGGTGGACGACCTGTGAATGGAAGGTTTCTCAAGCATTATTTCACTTAAAGGAATTTTCACCCTTAACATTCATTGTATATAACCATTTTTGTTTTTCAGTTGAAGCAATTGAAATAAAATTAGCAGATATTGAAGCCTGAAGTGAAGGCCCTAAGTTATGCTGAGTGTAATTTGAGTTAACTGAACGAAATTCCGTGAGTAATATGTTGATTGATTTAGTTGCAGGAGTAAAATAAAGCCCAATGGGAAAGAAATTGGTCTGCCATTCTTTGCTACCTCGTTGGAAGGATAACATCCCCAGTTGGAGCCCATGTTAGTCACCACTAAAATTTTATTTGAAATCAAAATTTCAGGACCTAGCAAGGTGCTAAACTAGTTTGGAAGACCGAAAAACTAGAGAAGGGACTAGATTTGGTAGGAAAATAGCTAAAGATGGTGGGAGCGCTAAGTGATGGGACCTGAAGTGTCAGCAGATCGTGAACTTTCCAGATCGACGGTCGAGGATGATTTCAGGGGGAGAAATTGCGGAGGATAATCTTGGAAAGCGGGATGAAATTTAAACCGCGGATTTTGTTCAGGGATACTTGGTGTCACCAGATACATTTTGGGGTGAAAAGAAGGTTGCCCCAAACCACTTCTTCACGCCCCCAAAATTTGGAAAAGTATAAAAGGGAATTTTGTTGGTTATTTTATTATTTTTCTAACACTGGACCATTTGAAACTTGGCGTGACCACCCTCATTTAACTGCAACTCAATAGTATGCCAATCATATGCCATTTCTGATCATTTCCATGTATTTTTCATCGCAGCCATGGATCCTATCATAAATTTAGTAGTAGAACAAGATCTTGTGACGAATGAAGAAGCCATAATTGACTGAGATTCATATGTCTTTGATACCGAAATCACCATTTCTCCCATCTCTATTTCTAGAAGAAATATGTTCGATAATGTAGGAAGGTGTATACCATTCCTTGAAGCAGTCCATGCCACCATAGTCCCTTATTCTTTCGAAATCGCTTTCCATTTTCCCAAATTTATAGGTTGGTGCACTCAACAATATTCACGTGAAGAAAGAGTTGTCATGAATAAATGAGGGTCTGAGGTCATGTGTAGGGTAGAGAGTCTGTCAATTCGAGATTCCCTCGGTATACCAGAGTCTTTTTCTGCAAGTTCTGAGCCTTTTAATGAAGAAAAGATAATTAGGATATACAAAGAATGTCCATCAGAGGTCTGAGATTTGTTTTTATATACAATTGTCAAACCAGAACATTTTTCAGAGAGTCTATCTTTGCCAATGGATGTGAATATAATGGTTATTGAATTCCAATGGGTTTTTCCCCTGTTGAGTCAAATTTTAGGTCTAGACAATGATAAATATGTGGTCGAAGTCATGCTCAGTTTTCTTTTAACATTTTTTAAGTCAGATTCTAGTCTGTCAGTCCACATCAGTTTTGATCAATTCATAACTGATAATATCCATAAATAGTTGGTGAATTTTCTCTCTCTAAGGAATTTCAGATACTACAACTACCTGCTGAAGATTTCCCTGGAGACAAATAAGAGAGAATTTCCTGAAGAAACATTTGTATAAACTAAATTTAAGAGGATTACATTACTCATCTTCATCAACAAAGTCATGTCCAGGGTCTACAGTTTTATTTTCAACACCATCCTACCTAGATTTTTGGATGACATGAGGAGCTATCTCCATCCAAATCTAGAAAACAAAGTGGTGGACTGGGTGCTATTCATGCACTCAACAATAATATGGGTTTATGGTTGTCATGAATCGCCCTACCTATTGCCTATTTTTCTGACCCCTAGAATCTTTACCCTTGAATTCATTAGGAAAAGAATTATATATGATACAGATCATTTCTTGAAGTTGTGCAAAGCCTCAAACCTCAAGTTTCCTTTTATCATTGGCCCCTTCATTATCAAAAATAGATCATTCTTATCTCAGATTCCAGCAAATCTCAAAGAGTTTTGTTTTTCACAGCTACAGGGAAGAATATATGATCCACACCAAATCATATCCAAGAGAATATTGATGAACAAATAGGCCCCTTATGAGATTGAACATGTTGAGGGTTTTGATAAGCTGGCAAACCTAGAAGTCTGTGTTGATATGGAAGAAACCCTGCAACAAGCTCAAACACAACAACTGGAGGCAACCTTGCAACAAAGTCAAACACAACAAGATCCTCAGAAACTGATAGTCAAGGTTCCTAAGATGAGTTTTTACAGCAAGAGAAGTAATTCAGAGGCCACGGGGACCAATGATTAACAAATTGATCCTAAGAAGATGAATATTTCAAAATCTCCATAGATAGTGGATTTAGAGGAAGAAGAACTCAGAGAACAAGTAAATCTAGATATGGTTGAAAGTGGCAGTAGCACTGTAGAGGTTGAAAAGGAAAGAAAACTACAAAGTGAAGAAAGCTCAAGAACCTTTAACAACAAAAAAAACATCTTTGATAAAACATCTAGGGCAACTTATCAATCTAAAGAGTATTTCGAAAAACATTATGCTGAGAAGGGAAACACAACTCTGGGTGAGATGAGGGATTTAGTCCCTAAAGTGGAAAATATTACTCAACACAAATCTTCTATGTTCACAGTAAGGGATGTTGAGAAAATGACCTTTAACATTGTAGTTGTAGATGAAGACAAGGTATCTGAGATCAATATATGGTATGACAACATCAATGCTCCAGACAAGGTAAAATTCCATAGGAATACCAGTGATATTTTATATTCTAATTACCTGGGTTTAACCTTGAAGAATTCAAAGCTGTCATCTTATGCAATGAAATTGGAAGGGAAGTTGAGGCAAGAAAAATCATCTAGCGGAGCTTGGCAGACTCAGGTCAAGAGGATGGAATCCAAAAGCCCTCAAGGGGTGAAATCCTCATTGGATGAAAAAGAAAAAATGATTCAAAGCTTGAATAAGAAATTGAAATTGTCTGCTACAGAGCATCCACAAACAACAAAATTGGTTGCTCTAGAATAAGAAAATGAAACACTTCTTCAAAAGGCATTGGACTACAAGGCCAAGGCGTTGCAGCTAGGACGAGAAAATGCGAAGTGGTCACAAGAGCAGATAGAATTGCTAGACAGGGTTGTAGTTGTACCTCCTGCTGTAGAAGCTGGGCCAAACACTCAAGGACTTGTCCAGGCTATGTCACAAGTTAGCCTGAAAGAAGGAGAAATCAAAGGATTAAAAGGGAGGATAGATAAATTGAAGCAGGAGATGAAATCGAAGGATGAAAGAATGGCTCAATTTCAAAAGGAGAATGAAGGTCTGCAGGAAAGGATAGATAAGTTGAATATGAGATTAAGAGGCAAAGGCTTGTTGCAGGGATCCAAGCATATCATCTGGCACTCTATAGTTGTTGAAGCTGCCAAGTTCATAGTGTATTTAAACTTCATCAATGATAAATACAACATAGCCATCATAGACATAAGTAGATGCACTGTTGTGAATGAGACTTTATGATCAAAATCTGGACCAGGGGTCAAATTTTAGCTCAAAAATCAAAGTTCTTAGAATTGCCTCAAATCGAACAAGAGCATAGGCCTCGTTGTTTCAAACCCAACACAACTCATTTCATCTCAAATAGATGTCAGGAGTGAGAGATATTGCGATCTGTTCGAATCGTCAAACAGGCAAAAAAAGGGACGCTGACTGTGTAGTCCGTACAGTCCGTACAGGCTGATGTGGAAGAGGTAACGTGGCTTGACCATACATGCTGACATGGCAGAGGTGATGTGGCAGTTTCAGATTGACAGATTTGGGCAAATCATTTGTTGACACATGGCATGGTTTTGGCAAATTATGAGGTGCCATGTGGCCCAGTCGTGGGCTGCCACGTGGCACCTCAGTATTGGCTATTGGTTGTGTTTAAAATTGTATGGGGTCCATGGGGGTCGAACCCCGAACCTCCCTTTGGCTCTGCGCTTTGGTAGAGTGTGGGCTACCATTAGCCCACACATTGTTTCTTATTAAACATATGCAATACAATTGATTTGAATTCAAATTATGCTATGGTCAGCGCGAGGGTCCAGGTTGGGGCTTAGCCCCAGCCCCTGGTCACACTTGCACTACATACGACCATGCCCTATGTATTTGTGTGCGTAGGTTTTTTTTTTAAATGTAGCCCATGGATATGCCTAACCACATGTGACCATAACCAGGAGCGTGGGGGGCTTAAAACGATTACGTTTTGTTTACTAGCTCGAGGTCATATAGTGACCCATGTGGCCGAGTGCTAGGCGGTTAGGGGTTGGCGTGCCCATAACCATCCTATAGTTTGGACCGATTTTCGGTTATGCATTGGTGCTGGGTTTAAACACGAATTTGGAGCATGTTCTAGGTTCAAGCACACAGAGGTGCGTTTTGGCGAACCAGAGCCAGCAAGCTTGAAGGAAGAGAATGGCAGGAGGCCTATCTTCTTCATTTTTTGGTCGATTGAGGTGTCGTAAAAGCCTAGCTAGTGGTTTTTGGACATCCTGAATCCATTGTCACTATTATCAAGTCCGTTTGAAGAATTCTTTTGTATGATTTTAGCCATTGAAGTTCCAGCAAGCTCTAGGGAGCTTGAAGCCCTCATTGATTGAGGACATGTTTTGGTGAGCCTATGTTTGTTTTTTGTGATTGAATAATCATTTTTGGCTAATTGTTATGCTATAAACACATCGGGACAGGTTTCAGAGGCTTTTGAGGACTTTTACAGGTGTTTTTTCCAAAGAGAAGCTCAATGAAGATTATGGCCACATGTAGAAGAGGTCATGCCCAGATGAGACATGATTCGTTTTCAGAGTTTTATTAGTCATTTTTGGGGGTTTTATGTGTTCTGATCTCAATGGTACAGTCTGTTTTTCCATTGGAGTTGAGAAGTAGCTTGTAAAAAAACTTTTGAAAAATTAATCCCAAAGAGCCAA
>JZKD02S2385807.1:7444-45885 GCA_000966675.3 Picea glauca
TCATTCCCCACATGCCTGTTCCACTCCAGGAGAGTGCACCTTCTCTATCACCTGGAAAGTCCTTCAGTTGCCAGTCTCCCTTACCTTGGGTTACAGGAACAGACCGGACCGGAAGTCTCTAGGCTCTGTAGAAGCTATAGGGTTCCTTCTAGGAGCTCTCTCCTTCCTCTGCGCACTCTCTCACCTGGAGGAGTCGCTCACAGGCCAACAAGCCTCACATAGTCCAGAAATGCATGGCCACAACAACCCATAGGGAAAACAGACACATGCTCCTCAAACCGGTTCAGTAGTCACAGGATGATCTCATGGTCATGATTTCGGAACAAGGTTCCACGCACAGGCTAGCTTAGCTTTTCCCCAACAAACAAGGATTCTTCCACTCGAGTCCAACACAATATTCCCATTTAGGGAATGCGCACACGGTATTCTCAGAGACAGACACAGACTCCATGCTCACTGGATAGGGGTGTACACGGATTCTTCAGGACAAACACAGGATTTCTTTTCTGTATCAGGATTACATGAGGGTCTCTTGCAGAATGGCTCCCCCGGCTCTCGCTCAGGGTAGTTGGATCGAATGGATGAGAACCCCCCCTCACGGCTTACTTCGTCTGTTTTATTTGCATAGACCAGGGTTGACACTTGTCACCCTGGGAACTGCATGCGTTCCATCCGTACACCTTCCTCCCACCACTTGGGAAATCACGTGTCCTTCCAAAAGGACTTAGGATAAAATAATATGCACATGGATTTTTAGGAAATAATATTAAAATATTATTCCAGGCCTAAGCCCCCTAGGGTTAGCCCCTAGGCTCAACCCTCAACACCTTTCCCACCTTCCAACCCCTAATTCCTTGCCCACTTTGTGGATGCTTAGTCCCCCATCACTCATTCATCATGGTCGGTCTGCACCTGGTGGGTGTTTATATTTTATTGATGTGTTGGATACATACAGATACAAAATCTAGGCCCTTCGCCTTCAACCCTTAGGCTCTCTGGCCTAATCAAGCACATAATCCTACTGGATTATACAAAACTTGGCTCACCATCCTATAACACATATTTACAATCTCTTTCAGATCATAGTTTACATCGGGGCTCGGCCTTAGGGACACTACAATCCCCCTCCCCTTATTTTTTCACTTTCCTTAGTGTAGCTTACACTGCCTCTGTGTGTCCTTAAAAATTTCAAAAAGATGCGGGTACTTTACCCGCATAACTTCTTCATGCTCCCATGTCACGTCCTCAGGACCGTACCAGGTCCATTAGACTTTTACAAGCCCTATAGCTCAATTTCGGAGCTGCTTTCTTTTTCTGTCCAATATGTGCACAGGATACACTTGTAGGACCCCTTCTGGTTCCACCTAAATCACAGTCCAATCGATAACATGATTAACATCAGGAACATATTTCTTAAGCAGTGAAACATGAAACACATTATGTACAGTCATAGATGCAGGTAATGCAAACATGTATGCAACTGGCCCAATCCTTTCCAGGATCTCAAATGGCCCAAAAAATATTGCTGCCAACTTGGCGCAACTTCCCAATTTCAGGGAACTCCTATTAGCTTTCACTTTCAGGAAAACATGGTCACCCACTTTGAATTCTTTATGGGTTCTGTTACTATCAACGTAACTTTTCTGCCTGTCCTGGGCAGCTTTCAAATTTTGTTTGATTTTGATCATCTGATCTTCCATCTCTTTGAGTAGTTTGGGTCCAACTACTACTCTGTCAGCTGGATTATCCCAGCTCACTGGAGTGTTTCACTTTCTTCCATAAAGTGCCTCGAATGGGCTCATCTTCAGAGATGTATGATACCCATTATTGTAGGCAAATTCTACCAGATGTAGGTAGTCTTCCCACCTTGATGGTTTATCCATCACATACATTCTTAGCATGTCTTCTATTACTCGGTTTACTCTCTCTATCTGTCGATCAGACTCGGGATTATACGCTATACTAAAGTTCAGATTCATTCCGAATCCTTTGAACAGTCCTTTCCAGAAATTCGAAGTGAATTTCGAGTCCCTATCATACACAATTGTCCTAAGAATTCCATGCAAGCGTGCAACTTCTTTTAAAAAGATATCAACAACCTCTGCTACTCTGTGGGTGGTTTTCAGTGGAATAAAATGGGCAGCTTTAGTAAGCTTTTCCACCACCACCATGATTGAATCATGCTGCTTTCTTGTTCTGGGAAATCTTGTGATAAAATCCATTGTTACCACGTCCCATTTCCACTCAGGAATAGGTAAAGGTTGCAACAACCCTGTTGAGTGTCTGTGCTCAGTCTTGACCTTCTGGCACTCCATACATCTGGCGATGTATTCATCAATTTCCTTCTTCATACCTAGCCAAAAATAATGGCTTTTGACTGCTTCCACAGTCTTCTGATATCCAGGATGTCCAGCATAAACCATGTTATGCATCTCCTTTAGAATTGCCAGCTTCAACTCTTGGTCATTAGGTACATACACTCTGTTTTTATACAGAAGTAAACTATCAGTTCCCAAGGTGTAACTTTCCTTGGTTTGTGGTTTCCCATGCTGCTATAGATTTGCTACAAGTCTTTTGTACTGCAAATCAACATTTGCAGCCTCCACAATTCTATCTTTCACCTCAGTTCTGTACATGCTAATGGCTATAGCATGTAATTCATAAACTTTTTTGCTGAGTGCATCAGCCACTTTATTGTCTTTCCCTTTGATATGCCTGATATCAAAGTCATATTCGCACAGAAATTCCATCCATCTAATTTGCCTAGCATTTAAAGTTGGCTGATCAAATAGATATTTCAGACCGTTGTGGTCTGTTCTTAATTCAAATTTCTTGCCCATGAGGTAATGTTTCCATTTCCTCAATGCATGGACAATTGTTGCCAGCTCTAAATCATGAGTGGCACAATTCTTTTCATACTCTTTCAGTTTTCGGGATTCATAACAAATTACAGATCCCTCTTGGCTGAGAACTCCTCCCAACCCTTCCTTACACGCATCCGTGCACACTATGTAATCCTTACTTGGATCAGCAATCTTTAGGATTGGAGCACTAGTGAGCAGCTGCTTCAATTGCTGGAAGTTGCTCTCACATTGTTCCGTCCACTAGAACTTCTTCTCCTTCCTTTGCAAAGAAGTGATATCATGAGCTATCCTTGAAAATCCGGCTATGAACCTCCTATAATAACCTACTAGACCCATAAAGGATCTAACTTTTGTCACATTTCTTGGTGCTGGCCACTCTTGAATGGCCTGTACCTTCTCAGGATCCACAACGATCCCCTCTTCAGAAATAATGTGTCCCAAGTAATGGATCTGCCTTTGGTAAAATGAGCACTTGCTCAGTTTTGCGTAAAGATGGTGTTCTCTCAACACCTGCAGCACCATTCTAAGATGTTGTTCGTGTTCTTCCTCTGTCTTGGAATACACCAATATATCATCCAAGAAGACTATGACGAACTTGTCCAAATAATTTTTGAACACTCCATTCATTAAGCACATGAAGACGACAGGTGCGTTGTACAATCCAAATGGCACCACTGTAAATTCATAGTGACCGTACCTTGTTCTAAATGCGGTCTTGCTAATGTCTTCATCTTTTATCCTCACTTGATGATATCCAGATCGAAGATCTATTTTCAAAAATACTTTCGCATCCTTTAATTGATCAAAAAGATCATCAATCCTTGGCAGAGGATATTTGTTTTTGACAGTGACTTTATTCAACTGTCGAAAGTCAATGCACAACCTCATGGTCCCATATTTATTCTTCATGAATAGGACTGGGGCTCCCCACGGTGACACACTGGGATGAATGTACCCTTTCTTTAGTAGCTCTTCGAGCTGCAGTTACAACTCTTTCAGCTCTGGTGTGCTCATCCTATAAGGATCTTTCGAAACTGGAGTGGCTCCAGGCATTAGATTTATAGAAAAGTCAATGTCCCTCTTCGGAGGTAGTCCAAGAACCTCTTGAAACACGTCCTCAAACTCTTTGAGAACCCTGTGGTCTTCCAGACTCGAGACCACATTTTGGAATACTTCTTCTACCCGAGCTGCAAATAATTGACAGCCTTTCCGGTAACATTTCTTCAGCTGCATGGCTGAGATTTCTCTAACAGCCACGGCTCTGGGAATTCCTTGAACTGTTACCTGATTTCCCTCTTTGTCTAGACATGTGAACCTCTTGTTACGACAATCCAGAAGGGAATGGTGTTGGTCCAACCAGTCCATCCCAATTAAGCAATCATATGAGCCTAAAGGCAGAATGTTCAATTCAGCCTTAGTACTCGTTCCTTTCATGTCCACTGAGTAGGACTTAACCAATTCAGTGACCTTCCTCTTGGTCCCTGTGGCTAACTGCACTAACCAAGACTTCCCATGTTTTCTCTTCGTTAGATGCAAACTTTCCACCACCCTAGGATCTACATAACTATGGCTAGCCCTTGAATCAATCAAAATAACAAGTGGTCGGTTGTTGATCATACCTTCCACTTCAATCATGTGTGATTGAAATTCCGCTTTCTTATTTTCCAGGGCTGCGTAGATCCTTGGCATTCTACTGCCCATATCCTCCACTGTTTCAGCTTGTTGAACAGTATGGACAGTTCTTGCTTTGTCTTTTCTATGGGGGTAGTCTCTGTACCTATGATTCCCTTTACAACCCCAACACTCCATGGGCGGAGGCCTTGGCATCTGTTCGCTCCCTTCAACTTTCCTGGGCTCTTTAAAAGATGACTGTCCCCAAGTACTATTTCTGAAAAAGGAAGGCTTGCTTCCCTTCTACCTCAGTTCTTTCTTAAACCTCTTCTGGTTATCCCAAGCCTTCCGAAAGGTAGGCTTTTCTCTTTGTTGTTCATATAGGCATTTATCCCTTCTTATGGTCTCTTCCATGGTCTTAGGATCATCGTATTGAATCTTGTCACCAATGGAAGGTGGCAGTCCACTCAGATACCTCTGAATTTTGACAGCCTTGTCTTTGATGAATGGAACATACTTCAGCAGTTCCAGAAAACTTCGTTCGTACTCATCAATGGTCATACTGCCTAGCTTGAGTTTGAAGAACTCCTTCATCGTTCTGTCATAGTATCTTTTAGTCAGGTATTTCTTCTCAAAATACCTCTTAAAATCCTTCCACGTGACCTCTTTCTCTCTAATGTGCTGCACCTGCACAAACTGATCCCACCACATGGACACTTTTCCTTTCAGCTGGTACATTACAATTCTACCTTCTGCATGGGAAGAATAATTATGCAGTTGGAAGTATTTCTTCATTCGAAGCAACCAGGTCTTGGCATCTTCCTCCTTTTTATGTTCTCCATCGAATGTTGGAGGCTTAATTTTATTCATCTCTCCTTTCAATTCCTCCCTTCCAGATTTTCGATGTTTTCTGGTAGGGGACAGGCTTGAACTACTGTATGTCTCCCTGTCCGAATGTTTTTGGGAGCGACTGTGATGTCGGCTACTACTCCTCGATCTTCTTCTTCTCCCATGTTCTCTGCGACTCTTTGTCGTACCTGAGTCTTTTTCCTTCTCAAGTTTCTTCTCTATTCTTTCGAGACTTTGCAAGAATTTTAAGTTTAATTTCCCTTGCCGATCCTTGACTTTCATGAGATTTCGGCTATCAGCTCGACGCTCCCATGCCTCTCTTTGCAATCCTTCAAGGATTTTCATTACATGTCCTTCCTTATCCATCTCCTTTCCATGCCCATTAGAGTTTGATCCTTTGACTCCCAGGTTAACATCCTTTCCTTCCTGTTCATCTTCTATTTTAGGGGTAAACTACACTTTTCCCCACTCCATACTCGGCATTGATTAACTGGAGTACTGCCCTCCGTTAAATCTGCACACACACTATGCAATCGAATTTGAAATTTTTCAGGCCATTTAAACCTTCACAAACAATCCACGACATTTATAACTAATATGAACAAGAACGAAAGACATTTCAACTTCACAAAGTTTTCCAAGCTCTGTCTGGCTCTGTAATTTCTGGGTTTCGGAACTTTAGAATCTCGGTCCATGAAGAACTTTGAAATTCTCCTATTTCCCTATCGGGAAATTCTCCTTCCATAGGAAACTCTTCGAGGTCTCCCTTCCTTCTATCGGGGTTACCTCTATCGGGGTTTTGAAATCGGTAATGTTCTGGTGGGTTGACTCCCCGATTTCCCTATTTCCCGATGCGCTACCTTGTCATCTTAGCCTCCATCGACTAAGCCTTTAATCCATACGACCGACTGTTATAAGACCATCGTCTTATGTCCCTTATCGAGGTTTCGGGGTTTGCGGTGGCGAGCTACACATGTACTCGGAACTCCCAATCCTCCGATGTGCTTTGGCCCTCCAAGCCAAGCCCTGGCCAATGTGACCACAATTTCTCGGGACCGTAGTCCTACCTCCTATTGGGGCTACGAGGTTTACGATGTTGTAAAACACTCTACCCGAAGACTCACGATCCTCCGAATCCCGACGTGTTCCTTTACGCGTTAGCCCCTGCTATGGGCTCTACACCATGTGACCATTGACTCGTGACCCCGGCCTTTTCCTTTATCGGGGTTCGGGGTTTCGCGAATTGAAATGTGCCAAAACTCTTGACAATGGAATCCCCGATTTCCTGATGAGCTTTGACCTCCGTCCAACTGACAGCTATCCCCTATTGATCGGGGTTTCACGGATCATGATTTCAAAGTGTATGAATCACTTGTCACCGAGATTCGCCATGTGTCTCATCTGTTGGACAACTCAGATTCTTTCTCGCTATTTCGGAGCTTTCACCCCTAAATACTAAGGTTTAACCTTTGGGCATCTCCTGACAGATCCAATGGTTGTCGGGTTTTTCGACTGAGACCTGACGGCTCAAACCGTTCCTAACCAAATCAGGATTCCGCGTATCGCGATTTTCCAATCCCATGTGCAATATCCAAAGGCTTTAAACCTTGTGCACATTATCCAGATCTGACGGTTACAAGGGTTCACCTTTCCTCCCGAATAGATCCTATGGTTCTAAAACCATTGGTGTAAAGACCTCTCTTCCCGTGGCCATAGAGCACACTGGCTGCGGTTTCACAACACCACTATACCTCCTGAGTTTATAGGCACGGTTAAGTAACTCCTATACACTTCGGGCCATACCAGGGTCCGAAATTGGTCCTCCAAACAAAATTTCTCTTCTCACCCTCGGTCCAAAGACCACTCAACTGGCCCATCTAGGCTCAGTGTTGAAACCTTCGCTCTGATACCAATTCGTAGTGTACCTTTTCACTATTGAGGTTTTCTAACCTCTCAGTTACCATTCTATACATGGATTTTTACATAATTCATACAGACATTATAAGCACATGCATTTAAACAATTAAACACACTTAAATATTAGAGTAAAATATATAAGTGACTGCTTCAATTAAACCAACCATAGCATTCAACAGTAATTCATTTACACAGTGGAAAACATGATAACATATACAGAAGAGTCATGCAAATGTGATAAAGCATAGTCAGATACTTATCTGCTGATAGTGAAGAAATCCACCAACCAAATGCAGGCCTCCCACAAACCTCCCAGTCGTAGACCGCACTGCTCCTCAACTCAACAATGGGTCACCCCTGAGCTGGGACTGAGCTCCACTCCAGGGTAAGGAATCTAGACTCAGGCTGATGTTACAGGGAAAACATCACAAGGAAGGAATTCTCTCCCAGGAATCTCCCACGCTCACTGCCCACAGACCCTCATTCCCCATATGCCTGTTCCACCCCAGGAGAGTGCACCTTCTTTGTCACATGGACAATCCTTCGGTTTCCAGTCTCCCTTACCTTGGGTTACAGGAACAGATCGGATTGAAAGTCTCCGAGCTCTGTAGCAGCTACAGGGTTCCTTCTAGGAGATCTCTCCTTCCTCTATGCACTCTCTCACCTGGAGGAGTCGCTCACAGGCCAACAAGCCTCACGTAGTCCAGAACTGCGTGGCCACAACAACCCATGGGGAAAACAGACACAAGCTCCTCAAACCGGTTCAACAGTCACAGGATGATCTCACGGTCATGATTTTGGAACAAGGTTCCACGCACAGGCTAGCTCAGCTTTAGGGAATGATCTCACGGTCATGATTTCGGAACAAGGTTCCACTTGATTCCAACACAGGCTTCCTGTTTAGGGAATGCGCACATGGGATTTTCAGAGATAGACACAGACTCCACACTCACTAGATAGGGGTGTACATAGATTCTTCAAGACAAACACAGGCTTTCTTTTTTGTATCAGGATTACACGAGGGTCTCTTGCAGAATGGCTCCCCTGGCTCTCGCTCAGGGCAGTCGGATCAAATGGATGAGAACCCCCCCTCATGGCTTACTTTGTCTGTTTTATTTGCATGCACTAGGGTTGACACTTGTCACCCTGGGAACTGCATGCGTTCCATCTGTACGCCTTCCTCCCACCACTTGGGAAATCACGTGTCCTTCCAAAAGGACTTAGGATAAAATAATATGCACATGGATTTTTAGGAAATAATATTAAAATATTATTCCAGGCCTAAGCCCCCTAGGCTTAGCCCGTAGGCTCAACCCTCAGCACCTTTCCCACCTTCCAGCCCCTAATTCCTTGCCCACTCTGTGGACGCTCAGTCCCCCATCACTCATTCATCGTGGTTGGTCTGCACCTGGCGGGTGTTTATATTTTATTGATGTGTTGGATACATACAGATACAAAATCCAGGCCCTTGGCCTTCAACCCTTAGGCTCTCTGGCCTAATCAAACACATAAGCCTACTGGCTTATACAAAACTTGGCTCACCAGCCTATAACACATATTTACAATTTCTTTCAGATCATAGTTTACATTGGGGCTCGGCCTTGGGGACACTACACTTTAGCTCATAACAATTATAACAATCATAACATAACTATTAGTCAAGTAAAACACACCTCCTTGTGTCTCCCATACACATATTTCATTTGACAATTTAGCTCATGACATTTGAAATTATTTCCAAAAATATTACTCATGTAACCAAAAAATAAAACATGATGTCGAAACTCTCCTGAAGTCAACTATCATCAACAATAGATAAAAATAAAAACTCAAAGCCATATTTCCCACTCTACGATGCAATATTTCCTTGATTGCTACTATCACCCTTTGATTTTCCTGAATTTTCCTTCGGCTACGCTGAGCCTTCGGGCCTAATCTCATTGATCACATGGGAACAATCGTCCCTCAAATGCATCCGGGAAGGCACAGATTTTTCAGAGTCATTGGAGAGCAAGGAAGGGGCAACAGTGGCTTTTCCTTTGTCAAGGGCATGGTGTGCCTCAATTTTCAATCTCTTGCTAGCATGGGAGGATTGCACTAGTGAGTGGGGAGCAGCTTGGGAAATCTATTTATTAGGTGGAGGAGCAGGCAAGGAAAATTTGGGCCCGCCACGATGTTGGGAGACTGTTGGGTGGACAATCTCTTGCCATCCATCATTTTCAGGAACCTCGGGTTACAATGATATGTGAGGGGGCAAAGGGATATCGGGGCTTGCAGAACTTGGAAAGGAGGCCTTTCAGGCCTAGGTTGGGCTACTCCCTGCCCAATCCAATTGAAAAATGCATCCGCAAACAATTGGCCAAGCTTTTGTGAATCAACATCAAAATGTATGGAGAACCTAGGCCTTCTTGGGCCTCTGTTCCAATTACCTCTCCCTCTGTTTCCTTGGCCATGGCTACTTGGGATGAAAAAAAACTCATTTCTGCATGGATGATTGATTATCAAATAGTATTTTAAATAAACATCCATGAAAACTCTTAAAAATATGAAATAGATTTGGCTCAACAATGTCTCAGACTTATGCAATCCAATCCATACAAATTGTTTTACTGTTCATCAGTGAGCAGGGGTTGAATAAAGGGTCCTGGGATATGTGAGGGGTTTGTATTGAGAAAAACATGATAAGATGAGAGGGGGAAATACAATTACTTCTCAAGGACAACAACAATCAACTACAAATCAAAGAAAACAACACTATAGTTCAACCAAGACACTAAGGCTGCCAACTGTTTCAACACAAAAAAATTCTCGACTTTAATTAATTTTGGAACGGGGAGTAAAAAAAATGAATGTGGGAAAGTGATGGGGTTGTAATTAGTGAAAAGTGAATTAGTGATGGGAATGAGAGCGATTACTGTTCACAAAATTAATCAAGTAATCCATATAACCATTCTGTTAAAAGGAGATACGCCAACCAAACGATCATAACAATCACTGTGTATTAGCTAGTCCACTGTTCACAATCAAATGTCCACACAGTGTCATCACAAGACAATATGCATTTTACACAATCTGTAAGGGAGTTTTGTTCCTTTCATTTATCCAATTTGCATCTTATAACAATTCTCAATGTATAATAGTATCCATTTCCACTCTCTCAACCATCAGAATCAATCATTGCCCACACATTACTTGAATCAACAAATACACCCAAAAGTTGTGTTTCAAAAATAAAAATGAAGTCATACTGTCACTAAAATCGGGTCTGTCATTTAAAATGTGACGAAATTAATTAAACATATGTAGTGGATGGCCAAATAATCTAGATTAAAATTGCAAAAACCTGTATCGTTATTTAAACATACAGACAATCAACAACCATTCCAACACATGCTATGCACATAATAATTCAATTATGAAAGTGTAATTTTGTCACTGTACAAGCCCAATTCAATGTGACCCTAACATGTTGGGTTTTCCATCATGACGAGGTATCAACAACATGCCTGTCTTCATAAAATAAATAATCGAAATGCAAACAAGTCGTGCTTAAACTCTGTGACTATCTCTGAGTGTGGAACCCAAACTATCCATATTACACAAGGTGTGCAGCCACCCAAAACACTACGATGCAACATCCCCATTTTACAAAACCAAACACACAGTCAAAGTAATAACTAGACCCATCATGTTGAGCCATCAATCTAATACAGTATTTCTTCAATTTAATCAAAATGCAATCAATCGTGTTGTGTAAAACTCGGTCTTATGCAATCATAATGCATACAATGGATGGATTTTCTATAGTCATCCCAGCTGTAATAACCATTCAGCCCCAAAAGAAGCTAATGGTTACCATGACCATTTATCCATTGTGTAGAAACACCACACACACAAACGCAGTATGCGTGAGCAACATTAAGCAATTGTAATCAATGCCAAGCCAAAAATCCAAATAATCCTTAGCACAAAAATACCATCATTGTGTATCAACCAATCAACCAAACATGTTGTTGCAACCATGCATACCCACACATCAACATGGAGGGAGGATGTTACCTTCTCAAATAAAGCAATACTGGATTATCAAACATAAGGAAATCGACTGTGTATCTAGACTACCCAATTAACAATGTAGGGTTATTCATTTTAATAACACAGGCAGTAAATAGATATCAAATCAACACGATCCTCATATGTCCAACTGGGCGAGTATGTACCCCATTGTTTGTCGAAAATACACAACAATTCAACAATAACCAAGCAATAAACTCGACAAGCCACGCCGATGTTCTATGTCAACCCTCAGACCTGTGGAGTTAAAGGTTTGCACTATGACTAACACATGAAAAGCTAAGCCAACTCCCTTCAATGATGAAAAACCTCTGAGATCAATGGTGAATACACAAAGAGAACCATGAATTTTTGTGGATAGATAACAAATCTCGATACAGGAGGGCTACAATAGAGGAGCGAGGCTCCAAATCGGTCGGTAATGGTACTTAACGCATGCAAGGTGTAACCCTCGTGGCTTTTTGGTAAAACTACCACAACACCAAGGTGACGACAGGGATGAGTAAGAACAAGAAAATCCATTTCGTGACCTTTAGTGGTGAAATCAACCAATGCCCAAGTGAACAAAACATAGTGACACAGAGTGCCTCCAACCATTAAACCCTTAAAAGCTAGAAACTGCACACAGTGATGCGAACACATGAGGACAACCAACCAAGCAAAACCAACAAAAACTCTCTAACTAAACCAACAAAGATCACATAGAGCCCCTATGGATGCTAACAACTAGGATGGCCCAATACACTGTAACTTCAAATATTTATCACAAAGAAAGCCACCAACAATTCATTCCAAAAACACAATTTTACATAGTTGTAGTCCTTAAGGAAAACACAACCCATGCATTCGATCCAATATCCATTTCATAAATAGATAAGACTCATGGATGGCCAAAACAAGACATACCTATGATCAAAGCACCTTAAAATGCGAGATGGTTGAGTGGTTCCTCTCTGCTAAGAAATCAGAGCATAACCACAGCAACAAGGCTGAACAATATCCTGATTAGGGTGGTGGCCAATGAAGGAGTAAAGGTGATGTGTAGTAAATGCAGGTCACCTCCGTCCATAGTACATTTACTTCTTAGTACATGCCAACAAGCCTTTCATTTACACCATTAATCACATGTATCAAAATCATCAACCATCAATCATGCGACCATATCATACTCTCAACTTATGCCACAAAACAAATCAACCACGTTCCATAGAACAAATCGCATAAGCATTAGCAACCTTCACTTTGTCAAATGTGCAACCCACATCTTATCCTACCATATGCACAATAACCATATAACTCATTAAAATCACATAACCATTTACTTGCTAGCTAGGATTTAACCATAATCATTACATCTTTCATGCATATAGTATAGTATATAGGATAGTTTAAATTATTCCCTTTGCAATTGTTGCATTGATTCTAACTTATTTCTAATTGTTTGTATGTGTCATTTTTTTTTCCAACTACCTTTCATGTATTATTACTAACATGTCTATTGTGCAGGTGTCCCAAGAACAGATAGCAATGGTACAAATGAATAGCATAGGCCATAGTAACATAAGAACCAATACTTCATAAGTCCAATCCATAGCTAATAAAAACAAGATTCTCATCAACCATGTAAGTAGTGTCAAACATGAGAACAAAAATCAAATAAGGACCAGACCTGATCTCCAATCTACAAGAGGGTCCCACCAACTAGTATTATTTAGCTTTTATAATAATAGGCTTTAGCAACACTTTGCAGGAAAAACTTCGTTGACGATTTCAATCGTCAACACACCTCCTCTGTATCCCATCTTTGTGAGGAGCTTCATTCCCACGTTAGCTTCATCCTAGAAAACATTGAACAAGACGAAGCATCATATACCTCGTTTTGAGTTTGTGCATCCACGATAGAAGGCTCTTTGTCTCCCATTCACTCACCATGCTGCAACTTAACCAAGAGATCATCCTTGGTTTGAAATTCGAGTTACAATTCTTCAATAATTCCATTGAGGACTTCTCCATGAAGCTGAGACCTCTCTTGAAGCTCTTGCTTCTCTTCTTCTGAAATCTGCAAAACCTCCTCAACTCTTCATTTTCAACTTGAATGCTTTGATTCATCTCTTCTAATTCTTGAAGTCTTTCTTCTTTCTTTGCTCCTTTTCCCATCCTGCAAAGAAGTCAGCCTAGCTCTAATACCACATGATCTGAAAACGTGTGAGTAATTTATGCAAGTTTTCAATAAAGAATCATTTTCTTATGAAGTATTTGCATAACGATTAAAGGGCCTATGAATCCATGATTAACCATACTTGTAAGCAACAATACATAACACACATGAACTCAAAATGAAATAAAGCACGTGAAACGACAAGTGAGATAGACAACCAATGTTGGTAATGAAGTTCACCCCTCCTGGGCTACGTCTCCGAACCCGCTTCAATTGGGATATAGATCGCTTTCATTCCTTCTTCAAAATGTGATGGGACTTTCTCATAAGTGATTACATAAGAGATGGATTCTCCTTCAGTGATGATTCAAGAAGACTGCTCACACTCATACCTCTCCATACATCAAGAAGGATAATACCTTACTTGAATAAGTCTCTCAAATATTAGGAGTAGTAGCACTATGGATTTCTAAATCCACTCATTAACTCTCAATTACTCTCCTCTTACTCTCCCCTTCTTTACAAAGGGCTCACATAAGGCATTATATAGTCTTCCCTCACTCCCTCTTAAGAAAGAGCATTAACTTCTATATCCACGATAATAGGATCTAATTACAAAAGAGGAAAAACAAGATCCATGAATGTAGGATCTTAAACTATCTTCAAGTACATAAAGGAAAAAGTCTCAAAACCACCCAAAGGTTCCTCATCCATGTCCTTGATTCTCTCAATGTAAAATTGAGAATAATGGTGAATCGGCGTGAGGTGGTTTCTCACATAAAAACCAATTTCGAAATTATAATCTAATGAAAAACGCGTGAATCTAATTTCTCTCACAAGTATTAATCATTTTACATCAATAATGAATAATAATGTATGAGTTTTTCAAAATCTCATAAAACATAAGTAATATGCATGAGCATCTCATAAAGCATAATAATGCATGAGACCCTTTCCTCATAAAGAATTAATAAAATGCATGAGAAATATAAACTCAAAAACTATAAGTTTACCACTTTCACCAGTCTACAAATTAACTTGGTGAACAGAGTAAGTTCCTTCCCTATGTGGAAATTTGTCTAGATCATCTGTTGAGCTAAACCACGTAGATGTGACCAGATGAATCTAGGACTCCGGCAATGAACACAATAGTGTAACTTCATTTTTCTCATCTTCGTACTTTACTTCCATACTAGATAATTGAAAAATCAATGTATTGAAAACATACAAATGATCAACAATTTTTGTACCTTCTTTCATCCGTAATTTGTAAAACCACCTCTTCAAGAAGATTTTGTTCATCAAGGACTTTTTCATATAAAGTCTTTCCATCTTGCTCCATAAGCCTGCTATTGTTTCTTCTCCAACGATGTTAAACCGAACTTCATTTGCCAAACACATATGAATGGTATTGAGAGATCTTGAATCCAGATCATCCCAGTCCTCATATGACATACCTACTGGTCTCTTTGACTTGCCTGCCAAAGCCTTTTCCAATCCTTGTTGCACAAGAAAATCCCACATCTTGAGCTTCCATAAATTAAAGTTGTTTTTTCCATTGAATTTCTCCACCTCAAACTTAGAACTCTTCACTTTCTCCATTAGCACAAAAATAACCAAAAAATCATAGCTTCTAATAAACCAAGCTCTTAAAATTCAAGATTAAATTCAAAAAAAAATTTAATCTCCAAAAATGTATCTTACAAATCCTCTTTTTAAAAAACATTCACTTTAAAACATTATCCACCTATATAAAGGTGATTCTTCACAAACTATATCATGTACATAATAAAAAATCATCCAATCCTTTAAAATTTTCCACCTCACCTTTATTAAAGTATCCTCCACTTATTTAAGACAGCATCCACTCATTTATAAAGGATGATCCATTCGTAAAGCACGACCTTCATACCTCGTATTCAATGAAGTTTCAAGTTCAATGCATATACCTTTGACAAGGATATCCATGGGCGTCACACCTTAAAAAAGCATACCTTGCGACACTTTCCAAATTTTCGCACCCGTTTCATGTCTTGCCTACGACACTTTCAAAAAGATTTCACTTGTTTCATGTACTTCCTGCGACACTTTTCACATAAATTTAATTTATGAAGTGTGTCTGCGACTGTCGTGCTGTCTAAAATCGTCCCATGCAGATCTGTGTCTTGAAATCACGCAGGTCTTCTCGGCTCGACATACCTTCTTTTAAGAAGGGGAAGCATAAACAAAGAAATATTAATGATAAGCATAAAAAAACGAGAACAACAATCACACGATGAACATAGAGATATACATGGAAATTTAGTACGGAAAAAATCATGGCGCAATGATAATAGGTATTTTTATTAAAGGGAGAATTACAATAACCAATCATATGCATACAACCATCCTCTCTTCTCTTGTCACACATCGCGCTGCACTACATTATTATTCGCTCGTATCTATAGCATCTATCAAACAATTAGACAAATTGATTACAATATGGTCCACGAGTTACAGAGATTGTTCACTATAGTGTACATGCATGCACATTCTAAATTTAGTTGTTATGCATGCTACCGCATGGGAAATTAGTTGGCACGTTTTCAACACTTATCTAGATTGAGAGATACAATTGGTTATTTTATTTTAATCGAATATTTGTAGAAAGTCATTTAAGATGATTTGTAAATGTTAATTTATATTTTAATAAATTTAGTTTCAATTGATTTGGGTTAAAAAATATAGTGAGATGCACTTCATTATTTATATAAAAAAGTTTATTTACTTTTTGTTGTTTTAAATTTGACCATTTATTAAAAAATTAAAATATTTCTCCTTTTCATTTTGATGTTAAATTTGATTTTTTATTAAAAATATATATTTTTCTATGTTTAAATGTTAAATTTCATTATTTATAAAAAATAGTGTGTTGTAAAAAAATACTTCTAGTTACAAAGATCACCTATAAACCAACACTATATATACAAATTTCAACCATTTACAAAAATCTCCCATAAACTAACACTCTTTGTCTTGGATTTCCACTAAAGGTAGAGATGGTAAATTGTACAAAGTCATAGATCAACCCACTGAGTGACATAGATCAACCCATTGAGCGCATTGAGGGACTATTCGCAATTGATTTTCCAATCTTTTATTATTACGGCACGGATACCAACAGATACCAACAATGTTGTCCAAAGTTTCAAGAGTTTCATCTAATTTTCCAACTCTCATTTGGTTTTAGTCATAAGTTTTAAGTTTGAGTACTTACTTGGCCTCATATCGAGGTAGGAGACTTCAAAATTAGGATAAAAAGGGTTTATAAATTAATAAATTGGATATTTAGAAAGCAAGGTGGATTAATGCTAACTTTCAAGTTAGTATTAATTCAAAACATTAAATATTTGATGTTTTTAGACTCATAGGAAATAGTTCATAACCCTTCAATTTTAGGCAATGATTTTGATGTTGGTGTCTCCTAGTGGCAGTTGGTGATGCCCTCCACTTCCACTTGGTCACTTCCATGCCCCATGCAATCACTATAATAACCATTACTCCCCTCACCTCTTCTATTGTACCAACCCACTACAAACTACAATTAGTGTTGGTCTAGACACCCCTCAGCTTTTTAGATGTGTTGGTTTCTTCATTTGCTACCTACATGCTTCGGATGTGACGGATGTGTCAGCTTCTCCATTTGCTATTTGCAAGTGGATGAAAAAATGAGTATCACTCAATACTGGTCTACATCGGTTTTTTTTACACACTTCAATAAACTTCTATAAATTATTGTTTTGGAAAATTAACTAATCAAAAGATTTTGGGTGTAGAAATGTACCTTCTAAGTTGTAAAATAAGAAAAATCACCATCATCTTCAATTTCTTTGTCAAGTCAAGGGATGATGATTACTATAATTGGCCTTGTTGGTTCTAAGCTTGTTCGCAATAAAATGCATGATGGTTTATCACCTTTCTTCAATATATCTCCCTACAAGTTTTGTTATGCATGCATTGTGTGCTCTCCCCTATCTTGTGATCTGGGTGGGACATAAAACTTGGAGAAGGCATGGCTATAATATAAGAGAAACTCCCCTTATAATATCATAAAAGGGAAGAGCTATGGCGAGTTTCCCCTTACTTACTTATTGGACCAAACAATTCATCCCCTCAATTCGCACTCCCAATTTTGTTATTTTGGCATTCTGAGCATCTTAACATAACAGAAGTATGTATTACTATTAAAAACATGGCTTGAGAGCAGAATTCAAACTTACTCTTCTAAAAAAATTGCCTTGGAATCTTGCTTGGCTAGGGGTTTCTTCAAAAATTTCCTTGGAATCTTGTTTGGTTGGGGTTTACAGCCGAAAGAACACTGCTACTCCGCTTTCCTTCCTTTTCCCACCCCTTTTTTTAATAGATAGATCTTTTCCCCTCCTATCAATGCGTCATGCCCCTAAGTCACAGAGGTAGATAACCTCATGTAGCAGCTTCCCTCGCAGTATAATAAGCAAGAGGCTCGTCCTTCTAGAGGTCATTAATCAACTATCTTTCCTTGAGTGATATACCGAAATTCTTCAGTCATTTACACCTACATATTGGATAATATCTTGAAAATCTTCCAATGGAGTTAAATGCTCGTGGTCCGGCCAATTTTTTTAGTTTGCAGACCAAATCTGATATAAAAAGATCGTTATGAACCCAAGCTATATATATATTTGTGCTCCTAAAACCCAAATTTGAATTTACAATAGAATGCAACTTGCGACATTTTAGTCTACTTATAAGTTTCAACTACCTATTCCCAATGGAATGAGATTTAGGGCTTTTCATGGTAGATTCAACATGACAGGAGGAGAGCATGTTGCACGTAACTTTCAGGAGGAGAGCTAGCAGCTGTAGGAAGACCTTACCCCTTAGTGTTGGCACCATACCTTTGTGATCACATTAAAGTGCTATGAGACTAATCACATATAGCAGAAGAACACTCCTACTGGAAAACAACCTCACCTTGTCCTTGGGGCAAGGGGATACGACTTGCACCATGGATACGACATAGCTTATGGATTCTGAAGATCTACCCAATTGCGTGGAAGAAATAATATTCATGTGTTGCATTCGTTGTATATAGATATGGATTATGGAACACATGGAAATCAATAAAATGTTTTAATGCTATTATAACAATAATATTTGTGAAAATATTGACTTGTGCAACAATGAAATTGCTGTTCATTAGAATTCGGAAGAATCACAGTGTTATAGGTTTTTCGTCTAAGTTTTGGATCCACAACATCATTCACAATTGGTTTTTTTGTTGATATTTTGGTTCCATAACAGGATCCATCTTCAGAATATAAAAGCCTGAGAGAAAATAAAGGAGAAGAACCCTAATAAATACTAAAAAGAACTCTTAGTATTTATTAGAGTTCTTCTCCTTTATTTTCTCTTGGGCTTTTATGTCTTGAAGATGGATCTTGTTGTAGATCCGAAACGTCGACGAAAAACTGATAACACTGTGGATCTTCCTAATTCTATTGAACAAAATTCACACCACAGAAACCTGAACTATCAAATGAAATTGCTTCTCTCATTTTTTATGGGAATCTTACATGTTCTATGAAGGGGTTTTGAGATTCTTAAAGAAGGTTGTGATTATTAGACTATGCTGGGTAATAGATACAATGAGCAGTCACGTCGATGTTAACATTTCCCCAAACCGAAAAATGTGCGCAAGTTCCCAACACTTTTTAGCTTTTGTTGGAAAATTTTTATTTTTGGTTTGGTAGTTCAAAATTCAACCGTAACATTATATCTTCTCAGGTACTCAAATGTATTTATAGTTATCCTTGCAAACAGATTTATATAAAATTTATCTAATGCGAGAATTGAAATTTTCTGTAGTGTAAAATGATATTTCTTGGGTACTTGTGTAGTTTCATGTTAGCTTTAAATCGAACAAAACAAGAACTGTAGCAGGTTGTTGTGAATTGAAATTGGACATTTTGAAGTTGACCATTTAGATTCTATTGTCTATCTTGAAGTTGACATTTTGAAGTTGACCATTGTCTATCTTTTTTTTCTGTTCTATTGGCCTATGATTGTAAGGAATATGCCACACATACAAATTATATATCCAGGGTGGTTGTGAGGTCTGATCCAATGCCTTGAGAAATTATCATTTGATTTGAAATGATCCTAACAACAATCAGAAAGTTCATGCATTAGTAGAAGTATCTATCCTTTCTAAACATTATTATATAAAAAATACAATTGATACCCGAGTTAAACCTATATGGCGCTAATATTTATATTCTTGTAAAATTGTTTGTTTCTCTTCTCGAGTGTCATATTTCATTTCCCTAATTGTTTGTAGCCAAAATTTACAGTAATGCAATATAATATAGCACCGCCACAAATTTGAACAATGATTTTGTCTTGAAATCTGTAGGTTTTCCAACAGGACCATCGTCATGACAGTGCAATATGCCTATGTGTGGCATCTGTACAAAGTTCGTGCTCCAATTTTTATTGAAGTATTTGAAATATTTCAAGCACACCCGAATACATTTTTTCGAGCCCCCTTCTAGATATACCTTCTAATGTCGTAGTCTAATTCTTTTCCTCGATTCTTGTCGCTTTGCTTTCCACGATTATTTTGAAATATCGTGTTATCTTCCACATCCATTAGGACTGAATGTTCAAACCAAGCCAACTATGTAAGCACTCTTAGACTTGCTCTGTTGGCAAGGACTTTCCTCCCTTTGCAACCCGTCTTGCTAAAATAAATTACAATACAATACTAACATGGGATGCAACTCTATTTATGCCTCCTTATTAGTCCCTTAAGTAGGTACTATAGTGTTCGATTAATCCTGGACTTACTATTACTTTTCTTTTGACTTTAGTTTATTTTGTGAGTTATAAAGTTTAACATAAGAAACCATAATAATCTATATTATATTATAATTAATACATATTATATCGTTTAATATAAAATGAAAATTTTATTTATTTTGAATTCTAAATGTTAACTTCGAAGTTCTATTGTCAGGGTACAGGCAATATTGTTGATAACATTGTCTTCATTAAATCTGTTAGCACCATGATTTTCATAGCTAGAGTTAGAGGTTTGTCCAGAGTTTTGAGAGTCATGCCCTGGTTTTGGGAAGACCAAGGAATTCTTAAATAAGTCTCTTAAATGAGTCATAGTAAGTGTGTTTTTCATAAAGTCATTGATCAAATAAGGGTAATATGCATGTCAATAGAGAGTTAAGTCATAGGTTGAGTCAAAAAGTGTTGTGTCTATATCATGATACACCATCAAGGGGTATAAGAGTCGATCATATTGAAGATTTGTAAAGATCCTTGTGTCCCTAAGTTTAAAATCATGTCACAAAATGGGGAATTATGTGTCAAAAGTTGAGTCATAGGTTGGGGAAGAAAGTCATGTCAAAAGAGGTATCATGATTCATCATTGCACTTGATGAGGTCAAAAAAAGGAAAATGATTACACTCCATGTCATTTGTACTGTTGGCATGTTTCAAATAGGTGCGTGCTCCTCAAATTTGTTGCGCAAGTTACTTAAATTGGCTTTAGAGGTCTTGTCATCTTTGGGCAAGTACTGTCTTTTAAAATCAGCTCCTTATCCTCTCATGTATGCATACTTTCCACCTTTTGTTTGTTTTCACTCCATTCACGACCTGTGCATAAGCCATAGTCTCCTGAGCAAGCTTCAAATCCCTATGTTATGCAAACGATCCCCCTCACTACGCAAACGATGCGCTGTTTTCCCTCTCTACACAAATCCTGTGTAGTATCATTCGCTACTCAAAGCCCTGTTGTTCTGTTTGTGTTGTGCATCTCGTGTTCACCTTATCTACTGTGTAAAGGACCTTGTTTATACAAGCTTATCCCCTGAATAAGTTTTCCCATCATATAACACATATATGTTTCACTTATTCAAGCCCAAACCCTAGCCTTGCTTTTTTGTTGTGCAAACTCACCTGTGGAGTTTGAAGACACATTTTCTTTGAACAATTTGAAATTTACCTTGCAAAGAATATATCATAGAGCCATGACATCACAAGAAAAGAATAAATACAAGGGAGCAAATGTGATAAGGTATGAACCCCAAGAGCCAACTTTCGTAAACTCAGATCCTGCATACATGGTATCTTTTGAGCAGGCTGGGTGTATGATATTTTGTGAAAACTCTAGGGGTATAACGTGTAGTTGACGAAGGAGTTCACCCTGAACTTCAATGGTCTCTGTACAATCATTTCAAGGGTCACCTTTCCAGTATCAACTACCACAGAGATTCCCATATAGGAAGAGATATGGTTTAAAGTTATGCCTCTGGAGATTATGTTTTACATTGATTTCCTCAAGCCTCAGTATAGAAAGCAAAAAAATGGTGGCACTATCCCCAGGGAGTATCTTTTGGAACCCTATGAGAAGCTGTTGAGTGTAATCCAAAGATATTTTACTTGTCAGGGTAGGTTTGATAGGGTGTATCCATACCACATAAGGCTCCTCATGCATTTCACAGGGAAAAGCCCCCTAAAATTACCCTTTTATCTATATAGAAGATTAGGAAAAATGGCAGACAAAGTCCAATCCAGGGTTGACCAGCTTAAGAGAAGTATGTTCCATTCCTCCTTGGTGATGCTTTTAGTGGTTGAGGAGCTAAGAAAGTTGGACAGGGACTGGGATCCCTTCTTAACTTCAACAAATATTTCCCTGGATCCCAAAGGAGATACCCCCTTGCCTGTTGAAAGATTGGCCTCTAACAAATCAGGTGAAAAAGGAAGAAGTGTTGCAGAAAAGGGAAAATGAAAAGAGGTTGAGGGCTCATCAACTAGCCAGCCAGTTTTGAAGAAGGGTAGGAGGATACAGTTCACTGATGATCCAAAGGAGACATAGACACCCAATAGACAAACCACAAGTGCAACTGCTAGAAGGTTTCCCACTCCCACAGTGTATACAAAATTTGTTGAGATTGCAGCTCAGGAGATGGATGAAGAACAAGGTAAATCAATAGAGAAAGAATTAGAGTTTAGGGGAATACAAAAATAGCTCAGAGAGTCTCATCATGTGATAGCTCAGTTTGACTAAGAAAATAGAGAATTAAAAAGGAAGCTAGCTGAGAAATCTTTTGAAGAAAAAAAAAAGGAAGAGCTCAAGAATGAAAGGTCAAAGGGGAAGGAAGTCATGCAAAGCCCTGATAACACAGTCTTAGCCAAGAATATGACACCTCTGACAATATCCTTAGCCATGAAGAATAGTTCAAAGATACAAGGCAAGCTAGCAGCAAGTGAAAGACCTCCTACTTTGCCCATAGAAGGAGAAAAGAACATAAGATGTCTTAATAAGAAGTTAAGGGAATCTCAAGATCAAATAATCCAACTCAGGGAAGAATAGAGGATATCAGATGATAGAGTCATGAAACACTTTAAAGAAGGAAAACCAGCTAGAGAAAATTCCTATGCAGCCCTTTCCAATGTCCAGTCAAAATTGAAAAGAAATTCATCCATGTTCAGGCAAGTGGGAAATTTGAACAATGATTTTGTCTTGAAATATGTAGGTTTTCCAACAGGACCACTGTCATGACAGTGAAATATGCCTCTATGTGGCATTTGTACAAAGTTCATGCTCCAATTTTTATTGAAATATTTGAAATATTTCAAGCACACCCTTGGCTCTGCTGTATAATAATATGGCAGTAGGAATACATTTTTTCAGCCCCCTTCTACATATACCTTCTAATGTCCCAGTCTAATTCTTTTCCTCGATTCTTGTCGCTTTGCTTTCCATTATTATTCTAATATTTTAATATTGTGTGCTATCTTCCACATCCATACCAAGCCAACTATGGAAGCACTCTTAGACATTCTTGTTCTTTCAAATAAAATTATCTAATAGACTTCCTCTGTTGGCAGGGACTTTCCTCCCTTTGCATCCCATCTTGCTAAAATAATTACAATACTAACATGATATGCAACTCTATTTATGGCTCCTTATTAGTCCCTTAAGTAGGTACTATAGTGTTCGATTAGTCCTTGACTTACTATTACTTTTCCTTTGACTTTATTTTTTTTTCGAGTTATAAAGTTTAACATAAGAAATCGTAAGTAATTTATATTATATCATAATTAATACATATTATATCATTTAATATAAAATGAACATTTTATTTTTTTGTGAATTATAAATGTCAACTTCGAAGTTCTATTGTCAGGGTACATGCAATATTGTTGATAATATTGTTTTCATAAATATGTTAGCACCATGATTTTCATAGCTAGAGTTAGAGGTTTGTCCAGAGTTTTCAGAGTCATGCCCTGGTCTTGGGAAGACCAAGGCATTCCTAAATGAGTCATAGTAAGTGTGTTTTTAATAAAGTCATTGATCAAATAAGGGTAATATGCATGTCAATAGAGAGTTAAGTCATAGGTTGAGTCAAAAAGTGTTGTGTCTATATCATGATACACCATCAAGGGGTATAAGAGTCCATCGTGTTGAATATTTGTAAAGGTCCTTCTGTCCCTAAGTTTAAAATCATGTAACAAAATGGGGAATTATGTGTCAAAAGTTGAGTCATAGGTTGGGGATGAAAGTCATGTCAAAAGAGGTATCATGATTCATCATCGCACCTGATGAGGTCAGAAAAAATACAATGATTACATTCCACATCATTTGTATTGTTGGCAAGTTTCAAACAAGTGAGCGGTCCTCAAATTTTCTGCGCAAGTTACTTAAATCGGCTTGATAGGTCTTGTCATCTTTGGGCAAGTACTGTCTTTTAAAATTAGCTCCTTATCCACTCATGTATGCATACTTTCCACCTTTTGTTTGTTTGCACTCCATTCACGACCTGTGCATAAGCCAAAGTCTCTCGAGCAAGCTTCAAAACCCTCTTCTATGAAAATGATCCCCCTCGCTATGCAAATGTTGTACAATTTTCCCTCTCTACGCAAACCCTGTGTAGTATCATTCACTACGTAAATCCCTATTGTTCTGTTTGTGTTGCACATCCTGTTTTCACCTTATCTACTATGTAAAAAACCTTGTTTATGCAAGCTTATCCACTGAATAAGTTTTCCCATCATATAACATAGTTTTTTTTCACCTATTCAAGCCCAAACACTAGCCCTTCTTTTTTGTTGCACGAGATTGCTTATGGAATTTCAAGACACATTTTCTTTGAACAATTTGAAATTTAGCTTGCAAAGAAGATATCGCAGAGTCATGACATCATAGGAAAAGAAGAAATACAAGGGAGGAAATGTGCTAAGATATGAACCCCAAGAGCCAACTCTGGTAAACTCAAATTCTACATACATGGTATCTTTTGAGCAGGTTGGGTGTATGATATTTTGTGAAAAGTCTAGGGGTATAATGTGCAACTGACCAATGAGTTTTCCCTAAACATCAATGGTGTCTATACAATCATTGCAATGGTCACCTTTCCCGTATTAGAAGAGACCATATCTACTGCCACATAGATTCCCATATAGGGAGAGAAATGGTTTAAAGGTATACCTCTGGAGCTTATGTTTTACATTGATTTCCTCAAGCCTCAATATAGAAAGAAAAAAATCGGTGCCACTATCCCCAGGGAATATCTTTTGGAACACAATAAGAAGTTGTTGAGAGTAATCCAAATATATTTTACTTGTGAGGGTAGGTTTGATAGGGTGTATCAATACCACATAAGGCTCCTCATGTATTTTACAAGGAAAATCCCACTAAACTTACCCTTTTATCTATCTAGAAGCCTAGGGAAAATGGTAGATAAAGTCCAATACAGGGTTGACTAGCTTAAGAGCAGTCTATTCTATTTCTCCTTGGTGAAGTTGTTAGTGGTTGAGGAGCTAAGAAAGATGAACATGGAATGGGATTCCTTCTTAACTTCATCAAATATTTCCCTGGATCCCAAAGGAGATACCCCCTTGTCTACTAAAATATTGGCCTCTAACATCTCAGGTGAAAAAGGAAGAAATGTTATAGAAAAGAAAAAAGGAAAAGAGGTTGAGGGCTCATCACCTAGCCAACTATTTCTAAAGAAGGGTAGGAGGATACAGTTCACTGATGAGCCAAAGGAGACATAGACACCCAAAAGAAAAACCACAAGGGCAGCAACTAGAAGGTTTCCCACTCCCACAGTGAAGACAAAATCTGTTGAGGTGTCATCTCAGGATATGGATGAAGAACAAGGTAAATCAATAGAGAAAGACTTAGAGTTTAGGGGAATACAACAACATCTCATAGAGGCTCATCATGTGATAGCTCAATTTTACCAAGAAAATAGAGAATTAAAAAGGAAGCCAGATGAGAAAGTTTCAGAAGAAAAAAAAAGGAAGAGCCCAAGAATGAAAGGTCAAAGGGGAAGGAAGTCATGCAAATCCCTGATACCATAGTCTTATCCAAGCATATGACACCTCTGACAACATCCTCAGCCAGGAAGAAAAATTCAGAGATACAAGGGAAGCTAGCAACAAGTGAAAGACCTCCTACTTTGCCCACAAAAGGAGAAAAGAAAATAAGATGGCTTGATAAGTAGTTAATGGAAGCTCAAGATCAAATAATCCAACTCAGGGAAGAAAAGAGGATATTAGATAACAGATCCATGAAACACTTTAAAGAAGGAAAACCAGCTAGAGAAAATGTATGTCCAGCCCTTTCGAATGCCCAGTCAAAATTGAAAAGAAATGCAACCTTGTTCAGGCAAGTGGAAAATTTGAAGGTGCAAAACTTAACACTAAGGAAGGAAAACATGTATCTTAAAAAAAATATGTAATTGAATGATGAAACCAGAAGAAAGCTAAAAGTACTTGCATAATTAGTAGAAATATTATTGAAGAAACTTCACATTTTTTTCTTCTTGGGTATGTGATCAATCTTAAGTTTTGTCATAAAGGTTGTGGGAAACATACATTTGATAATGGAAAAAAGTTTTCAAAAGGGTGACAACATAAAATGTTTCCTAGGCACAGTTTCTATTTTGACTGGTAAACTGTCATACACAACACTTGTGTAACGAGTCCTCACTACGCAAATGTTGTAGGAAGACATGATTAGCAAGAACAATGGGACATGACTAGTATATGAGTCTTGAAGAAAATACAGGTTCCCTAATCACTTGCTTCCACCTAGATCTACACGAATTACAAAAAATGGAGTCTGCTACACAAATTTTGTAGGTATCGTTTGCGCAACAGTAATCCCAGTTTACTACACAAAGGTGGTAGAGTTGCTCGAGAATGCATGGGGTGCCTCAGAGTGGTTTCCAAATGTACTTGGTGACTCATCACAACAACATATTTGAATTGTACTCAGATCTATGATTGTATAAGATTTTTTTTTTTGCATTAAAGATGGTCAAACAAATTTTTTATTTTTAGTAAATTTGTTTAGGAGTTGTTCTCTTCCAATGTAACCAGATCCACCATTGTAGGCAGCAGTAGTTCGACTCCTAGTAGCCTAGTGTGGAAATAGGCTTCTATATATTCGATCATTTTGATGTAAAGAAGGGCGATTTGCAAAAGTATATATATTTTGATACTCATTGTAATTTCCTTTGAATCCGAAAGAAATAAAAATGCAGAAGTCCTGAAATTTTTATGAAAAAGATTCTAATGGTGGTGATCTGAAGATTGTACTCTTATCTTTGTATGTACTTCTTGTTTCCTTACTTTCATATTCACTTTTCTTCTATTTAAATTGGATAATTAAAGGGTCTAGAACTCATCTAATGGTGCTTTAGAATCAAGTGATTTAAACTCAATTTTTATTCTTAAATAGGTCAGAATTCATCTTCCATGGTGCTCTGACTCTATTATTTGTTTCTTTTCCTCTTCCACCCTACAAAACTAAACTCAAAACTGAAATTTCATCACCTAATTTAGCGTTTGTTCCTTTGGGAAGTTCTACCTACCATTCATTGTTTTCTTTCATTTTCAGGGGTTGAACCCATAGCCCAAGAGATACCATACCTCCTTGCCAGCAAATCTTGAAAAACTACCTCAATCTTCTAAACCTAGCCATCAGTTCAAAAAAAATCTATCTATCATAGATCAAGTCTCAGAGAGATCCCTCTTTATATTGGAAGGGTTAGCTTCCAGTATTAAAGTTGGTTTGTAGGTTACCTTTGTATATTGTTTCTTCAACCCAACAATTTACTCAGTGTTAACAAAATCCATTTTCCACTACTCTATCATTGAATTAAATATTTGTGGGTATCCATTCGTGCATTGTTTTGATCTGAGAAATGTAAGTGCATGCAACATGCAAGCTATGAGGGTAAGGTAGTGATATTTTTTAGGCCATAGTGTAATGCTCATATCCCTTGCATTCATCTTGTTAACCCCTTCATTCCTAACCTCAATTAACTTCAGCTAAATCCTTTTCATTGCTTCATTGGCTTCATAGAACATTTTATGAATAGAGGTATCCCTTTCATACGTGACCTCAATCACCTTCATCTAAATCCATATCATTGCTTCCTTGGATTCATAAAACTTCTTCTGAATAAAAGCATGTGCAGTCTAGTGATTTCACATGTAATCTAAAATTGAGATGTGGGTCCATGTTCTACCAGCATTGTAAAAAGAATTTAGGAAGCCCATAGAAACATCAACTAGTAATCCAAAAAACAAAGAAGAATTGGCGAGCAATGGATGGTAGGTATGTCAATAATATCAATTTTACTATTGTTTCTTCTTGTAGTCATTAGGTATGGAAACAATATATAAAACTATTAATTATACAAATTAGAATGTGCTCACATATTAATTAGTTAGACAATTATGAAGGTAATACATCACTATTAATCCATTTTTTTATTTTTTCACTGGGTGGTTTATCAAGCATGTAGAGATAAGAAAAGGAAACAAACTAACAAATAAATTATTACAAACTTCGAAGAGTACCGATTCTGGCTTGGAAGTCATTAATAAATTTTTCCAATTGTTAGGTCATGGCCAAAGTTAAAATGAGGGAGGTAGTCTCAAAGTTGGAAAACAAAAGAAAAAGCATCAATCACTTGATGTGTCTTTGTCAATTCACAGATTGATGAAAAATCTCAACTCTTTTTGGTTGTTGTTGTCCTTAGTCTCTTCATTTATATAGCTTGAGTGGGACTAATGGTTAATAACACATGTTTCCTCCTAAGAGGTCACAAGTTCAAATCCAGAGGGGGGTAGGTTATGTATATATTCATAGGATTTAGAAGTCAAATAGTTGCATGGAGGGAGTCTCTTTTCTCACAAAAAAGGTGGTCTCATACACCAATTTAGTGTCTAGCTTTGTCGTGACCTTAAAATTATATTTTTATTACTATTACTATTAATTTCTCCTCTGCAAATCCAAGAAATTGAATCAAATGAAGTATCTTTGTGTATATTTTAACTTTGTATAGTTAATTACTGCAAATATATTCTTAATAAAACAAAAAATATACAATGGCACACACACACACACACATTACATAGAGATTTTTACCCTGGAAACCCAAATTGGGAAAACCAACAACCTATGTAGAGTTGCACCTCTAATATTCTATTCATCATATATCTTCATTGTTTACAATATATATATATATATATATATATATATATATATATATAGGATCCCATGAAATCCAAAAACCCTAATCCATTGCCCCAGATTAGTAAAAAACCCTAATTCCTAAACAGAAATTAGAAAAACATTGGTGAAAACCATGTGCCGAAAAAACACTAAAAACATACACAAAAAATATCAAAAAACAAATTCAAGGGTGTCGCCCCCTAACCCCCACAAAATGGGACTCCCACCCCCCTAAGAACCCCTCGTACAAGGGGGATCTTCTCACCTGTGACCCCTCAGCAGGGGGGGAGCCACCCCCCTCACCCTACAACTCCTCTTGTGCACCCGACACGTGCAAAGAATATAACATATACCCAACATTCTCCCACTTATTTTTTCTTTGCATATAGGGGATTATAAAGTTACATAGTCAACAATCTAGGGAAACAATTACCATATATTCTCCACAACAAGAGAGCTTCTCGGTGCTCACATATTTTGTTAATGAATATGAAACATTCTTCAAACTATCCATCCTCATCAACAACACCTTATTTTTTTGAACCATGTCTCTCATAAAGTGATATTGAACATCAATATGCTTTTTATTTGAATGATAAGTCGATTTCTTCACCAAGAACATTGCACTCTAACTATCACAATCTATCCTGACAACTTGTTTTACCAACCCAATACCTAGACGCAAAATCTATAACCATATTGACTCCTTGCTTGCATGCGTGGCTACCATGTATTCAACTTGTGTACTTGAGAGTGCGACTACAGACTGTCTTTTGCTCATCCAAATGATTTCTCCTCAAAATAGGTTAAACACATACCCACCTGTATTCTCAAACTCATGCAAGATAAATCATCCCCCACAATGGATGGATGCTACCCAACAATGGAAAATGACAACCTTTAATCCAAAATCACCCTTTAATGGAAAAAAAACCCAGCCTCTAGGAAATGGAACGTCCCTTATTGTATGAAAACACCTCTCTAGAAAGAAAAAAGAATCGACAATGAAGGGTTCGATCTCCAAGCAACTGATTCGGTGTAAAATATCAAGAAGATTTATCCCCCAACACCGAAATGCATTCACAAACCAAACTCATCCTCCTCACACCAAATCGACACCTATAAATGGAGGAAAAAGTTTTTGAATGACGAAACACTTATCCACACTAAATATCAATGAAGAAATATGAATGATATCTCCCCTATGACCATATAGGGTTTATAGTCTCACCACTGAAACCAATCTCCAAAATCTCTAGGGTTTTTATCCTAAGAGCCAAAGCCACAAGAGCTCTTTCAATTTTGTTTTTGGAAAAATAAAAATTTCCTAATGAGAGAGGGAACCCTCATTCTCCTTTTATTTCCTCGTTGACCCTTTTTTGGACCCTTTTACCCTTTCAATAAAGTAAACTGACTTCATAAACTTAAGTCACTTAAAACACCCTTTTAATTAATTACTCAATGTCACTTTTAAAAATTTACTTTTTCACTCCAATTACATTAAATAATTAATTAATCCTCGTTTTCCACCGACTATAGCCTACGAGAATCACTTTAGGCTATTACGTCAATCTCATGGGGAGATAATTTGGAAAGGGACATTACATATTAGTTCATGCGTTTATCATGACAGAAGCACAATTTACTTGGAAGGATTTGTGGCCATATATGGAGAATCTATAGGCGTACAATCCAACAGAAGACAATGAATGTGAGTACTTTTATTGTTTGTTAACAACATACCCATTGAAGAAGAATCATCCCTTACTAGATATCTACGATATTGGTCAACTGCCATGTCTCCATTTTTATCATTTTCCATTCACCATATCCATAACCACAACATATTTATGCAAAATATGTCAAATATGTTCATTCTTGATCACATTTATGTTCAAGGTGACTATAACTAGTCTAGGATAATATAAAAAGGGCAATATTGGACACATACTACACATATATGTTAAGGCATTCCATGTTCTAGGATCCTTTCCATCATCTCTTACTATTCCTTCATACTGCTAATTATAATCATTCAATAAAGTTTAGAATTTATGTTTTTCTCATTAATTTATCTCTATAGAACATTTAGATAAATTTTTCATCCATAGATTTATCTTTTAACATGATAAATACATATATGGAAAATACCCTAAAGAATTTGTGCCAAACATTAAATATGGGGAGGACAACATCCCTCTCCAGGTCATATGTTGTCATTGGGATGGCCAAGAAAGAATAGAAAAGAAATGCCCACAACACACCTCCATCTCTGCTAAAATGGATCATCTGGTCTTGAACCACAAAAACAAATTCTATAGCATTGAAAGAGTAGACCAAATTGGTTTAAATATAACTAGAACAACCACACTATTAAATGTTGTTAATATACGTCGACAGTCATCATTAATTTTTGAAGGGTAAAAATGACAATTAATATTCTAGTATTTCCCTTCTCTAAAATGATTAACTGATGGTGATTCCTATAGTTCACCATCCACTATTGATCTATTGAAGTAGATGTGGTAGTATAGAGATTTTTTTATAAAATAAATTCCTTAAAATTCTTTTGCAACTAATCGAAAAGGGTGAATTTAAATTACAAAACAAAATGGTATGAAGATAAAAGTACCACTTTTTAAATTAGAGCTGCTCAATTCCAACCATTTCAATTCAATATACCTTAAAAAATAAAATAAAATCCCACCCTACCAAAAGTGATTTATAATGATTTATTATGTGAAAACGTTTAGAGAGAATTTGCTAATTTTTACCCACATATTTGTATATACCTAATATCTATATATAAACTTATGTTACAATGTTGCTTTAGAGGTGGATGCCCAGCTTCAACAGTGTCATTAATCTGCCTTTGGTTTGTTTCTTCTCTCTTCTTATGCATGTAGAATAATGTGATAAAACAAACATACGTTCATCTACATATCCATATCTAGAGCTTCTCCATCTTCACCTTCATTGATATTTGGCACCACAATCACGAAATCTTGTAGGATTGATGTAACATCCCTGACCATCCATGCCGGTCCACACTATGCCAGAGAACTCTTATTGTTCTCTCTAAGGAACATACTGTAACATACCCAACATCCAATTGAGCTATGCCACATAAATTTTTCGAACTACATGCAATTAAAATATACACACACAAAACTCTTGTGGAAACATTATATATAAAACATAAACATACAAATACATTGGTAAATACATGGATTCACACTGAAATAATAGTGATCATATACATGCAGCATATAAAAGAAATACCCATAAAAATAAACACAGTTATAACTGTACTTATGATAACCCATAAAAATAAGCACGTAAATAACAATGTAGCATGTAAATTTATCACACAATTGGCACTTATCTTGGTAAGAATGTCACCAACAGTGTGAATACCTTTCGTGAACCTCCCATCCTTAGAGCACACTATTCATCACTCTTAATAGTGCGTCACCCCCGAGCTGGGACCAAACTCCACCTGGGTAAAGGGATTCCTAACCAAGATAAAGGCTCATAGACAACATGAAAGACTCTGTCTCAGGTGCCAACTCAAATTAACAACTTACAGTCCCTCATTCCCCATATGCCTGTCCCACCCCCAGAAGTGTGCCCCTTCTCTGCTCAATAGTCCTTCATCTACACCACTTCCTTTCTGGGCTTCAGCAACAGGCCAGACAATAAGTCTTAGAGCACTGTAGCTGCAGTTCTACACCTTCAGGAAATTAATTCCCAACAATTCTCTCACCCAGAGAGAAATTTCTCACGGGTCTAACAACCCGCCTCTTCAATATCCCATGGGCCTAACAACCTACTTCTTAAGTCCATCTCCCAAGCTAACCAACTATACAAACACAAAAATGGCTATGAATACAGGTTTAGGTACAGTCATGAGGATACGAAGGATAGCTCAATGGGTGTGTGCATGCTCATGGATGATTGACTGGATGACTGAATGATGGGAAGAATGATGAAAAATATAGGAAAATGAACTAAGTCCCAACAATATATATGCATGTCCCCAACTTGACACTTGCCATGTTGGGAGCTACTTTGGTCCACTTGTCCTCAACTTTAGAACTTAGGATAAAATAATTATCCATACTTTATTATCTAAGAAATATTAATATAATATTCCTTTTTAGCTTAAGCTCCGTAGATTAGCCATTTACCTTAACTTTCAGGCCCCTCCCTTTCCCTAACCAGTGCATTTTAGTCTCCCATATCTTTTATCATGGTCGGTCTACACGCAATGATGTATTTTATATTAATTATGAGACATATACAAAAATAGGCACACTGGCCTTTAACATCTAGGCTCTCCGGCCTGATCAAAACATAAGCATCATAGCTTATAATAACTGGCTCACCAGCCTATAAAATGAAGCATATACACAAAGCCTCCCTGGCCTCAATATCACACACACACAGGTTGCTACGCACAGTATCTAGGAATGTGCAAACTTCCTCATTTTACTGTGCAGTACATGCGTGCACTATGCCATGAAATGTGCATACAAAAATGATATCAGAACAACTCACTAGCTTAAGTACATTTGCATTTACATTTACAATTGTGTTTGGCCTTAGGGATATTACAATTGAAGCATTGAGTTTAGGCGTTGATGATGCATCAAGCATATTGTTCATGGAATCTTCACAAGAATGAAATGCTTCCAATTTCATGAATTGGTATTCATCAAAACCATCAAGAAAGGATTATTTAGCATTAACTCCGCAGTCTACAAGCACTTGGAAATGAACAAGTTGGTTCTTTGGGACATTATGAGATTCCATTACACATTTCCAAAAATTTACTGTGACTACCACAAACAAACTTGAAGCCCAAGCTCCTTCCTTCATATTTCAAATCATTTTTTCACCAAAATTAAAAGTTGAGCTTTGAAGTTCAATTTGGTCTCTCATGGATTTCTGAATACTATTATTCTTAGTGTTCTTCACTGCAAATGCACCAATGCTTACATTGATTAATTCCTTATGTGTTAATGGAGGATCTGAATTCATGGGTAGTAAATCATCTAGGAGTAACTACAAAACATGTGCTCCCTTAACCCGATCAATGACTACATCTTCACCCTTGAAATAAAAATTTAGGATCGCTTAATTCTTTTTGTCTCCCTTGAAGAATGTTCTCATGTGCTCGAGTTTATTGGAAATAGTAATTCCTTTTCTTTGTTTAGCCTAGTATTTCATGAAATACCAAAAGGAATTTGCATGCACTATGAAGGATGCACACACTTTGAAGAGTCATTCCAATGAAAATTCCACCTTGGTAATGGATTGATAAGTGAAAGAATTGATTTCTCTCTACTATTGAAAACCAAAGGCACCTAGAAAAGAATAAGAGGACAATTAAACACAATAAAAACCTAAAAAATAAGCAATAAAAAAACCCTAAACACGTAAAAACATAAGGAGCAATAATTGAACCGATCATTATTATGTTAATCACCCTAATCACCCTTTTTAATGATGAGCAAACATGGTTTGTCATGAAAGGAAGTTAATGGTTGAAATCACAACCCTTCATTTATTTTGATGAAGAATAATATTCAAAACATACGAAATCATGTCCACACAAATCACATATGTGATTAAAAGGTCATTAATTTTGGCTCTTTTCAATAGGTGTACACCTTTGACGTAATTAAAAAATGTCTCTAGTGACTCTACTGAAAAGGTGGATTGTTGATAATGTGAGAAATTCTCAAAGACATAATATATTGTACATATACTGTCTAAGGATACAAAAGAATCCCTATCACCATTAATGTCTTAAATGTCAAATGAATGACCCGACCGCCAAAATGCCACTATTGCACCATGCTTCACCTCAGAGGGAAATTGTGGCTCTTTTGATGCAAAACATTATTACCTATAACTACAAATTGCATAAAATTGATGACAAGTCATCTCAATTTATGGTAAATGATGTAGATTTGTTGAATAAATTAGTTATAAATGAAGCATATATCAGGAGGATGTTTTTAATATCACGACTTTGATAATTCATGAATGAGGTAATAATATGTTTTATACTCAAATTTGTGATAAAGTATAAGTGTATAATAAAGTTAAATAATATTAATTTAAAAAATACAAGAATTATAATAAATATAATTATGATGATGATGATGATGGATAACGTCCACTAAGACCAAAATCGGTCTATCAAATGATAAGAAAAGTAAGAGAATACTTGGATTTCTTTAAAATGTTATTTCAATGCTTGAAAAGTATTAAGAGAAGTGTTCCAAGGTCACTAAATTTTTTATGACTTGGAAGGTTAGGAAGGTCGGTATTGTGACAAATATTTTTAAATTGAGATCTAATTTGGGTATAAGTAGGGCATTCTAGGATAAAGTGTATTCATCTTCAACCCTCTTGGTGTCACAAAGGTGACAAATTATTTCTTTTCATGGTGTTTTGGGGATTTCCCAACATCCAGTTTTACTATTCATGTCATGACAATTAGTTATTATTTTAGAAACATTTATTCTATACTTTTGATCTTCAAGGTTAGGGTTAAGCACCTCCTTATAATATCTTAATTTTATTGTATCCTCTAATTATTTCTCATACCATAGATTCTCCTTAAATTTATCTTGTACAATATTATTAATATCATCGGTATTCTGCAAAACAAATTCATCTTTTATTCCTCAATGATTAAGCCAATACTTGGCATCATTATGCCATCCTTGCTTGAGTCGTTGGTGATTTTGGATAGAGTCTGAAGCAATTTTTGGGAGCCTATTGTCATCCATGATGTTTATATTGTTCTTTTAAATTAAGTACACAATCATAGTTTTTCCTCAATAGGGTAAGGGATCGCTTCGATGAAGAGGATAGGATAAGGTGTATTTCCCTTAATTTTGAGATTATAAGTTATAATATTCTTTTGGATTTGCTATATATTTCTCTAGGATTCTTGATAGATACTCCATCCCCAAACTTCAAATACATATAATATAACATGGGTGACAATAATCTCAAAGAAGAGTTTTTTCTTATCCCATATCCAAAGGTTTGCTAATTTACAATTATTTTCAAGCCCATAATATGATTTCCACCCTTCATTTATCCTTTTCTCAATGTTAGTTATAGTTCTAATTGATCTTGTGATGAATACCAATTCCAAGACACTTTTACGAAGGAATTTTATCCAAGATATTTTTGTCATATACAAAATTATTGTAGGTGATCTTGTTGGATTTAATGGTCATAACCTTTGTTTCGTTAGTGTTCACATTCATAACTATACTAGAGAAGGAGTACTTGAGGATTCTAAGTTGTCTACTAAGGTCATAGGGATTCCTTTCCATAAGAAAAATATCATCAGGATAGAGAAGAAGGATGATTACTATACTGGAAAGAGTTGGTCAAACCCAACCTTCAACTTCCAAACAATCTTCTAACTTGTCAATGTAAATTCCAAAAAGGGTAGGGGATAGGGGAAAATTTTTATTAACTCCTATATTGTAGTTAATTCCTTCTAGACAACCCTTAGTGATCCTATAAATGGAAATGATGTTCTCATACAACCTTGTTGTAGTATCTCTCAGCTCGGAGGGAAATTTTAGCTCTTCTAACCTATTATTAAGGTTGGTCATAGGAGCAATGTCAAAATCTTTCCTAAAATCAATGAAACAACAAAGGAGATTGGTTTTATTGTTGCAACACTCTTTTGCAATGATCCTAATATTGATAAGGTGGTCCAGAATTGAATGATAACCTATAAAACCATCTTGTACTTTAGCTCATTTTCCATGGCTTTCTATCCATGTTCTTATCTTATTTTCCAAAATACTTCCATATAGCTTGGATAAAATGGGGATAATCATAATGGTCCTATAATATAAGGATTGATTTTATCCCCATTCAAAAAAAAGGTAGAATGGAACTTTTAGTCCAAGGTTTATGGAAGCCTTCCTTGAATTCTAAATTGAACTGCTTGTGTATGTGAGGGATCAGAATAGGCCCTCCAACTTTTAATATTTTGCTTGGTATCCCTTGATGTATTTAACTTTCCCATTTTCAAGTCACTTAACCAAAAACATTATGTTTTCTATAGAAAAAACATCATCTTATGTAGAAACTTTTGGAACTTTTTCTAGGACATTACAAGATTCATAAATATTTTTAAGGTGGGAATTCTGGTCTATTAGGGCAATCATATCATTTAATTTAGTTTTAAGAATAAGATTTTTCCTCCAATTTTTTTTTTGGATCTAGCTTATAAAGGTGAAAAGGATTCTTTTGATTTCTATTTATGTCATTCCTTTTTTTCCTTTTAATTAGGCCTTTGTATATATTAATATTATCATATTTCAAAGGCTCACTCTAGGCATCCCTGATAGATTTTCTAGCAAGTTTACACTCGTTATCATACTAAGGGTTGGAAATTCTATTCTTCTTTTTACACAACACTTCAATAGAGATTTTTTTTATGGAGCTAGAAAGGGTTGTTGTAAAATTATTATAGATGTGTTAAAAATTGTTTTTATATGATAGAATATTTAATTCGGTGTTTAAGTCATTTAAAAAGAGACTCGGTTATTTTTGTCAAAATGTAGATGCCTTTGGTTACCATAGTTATCTTCAATGGGTTTTTTTCTGCATGATAAAGTTTAGAGTTAGGGTTAAAGGTCTATGATCAGAGTTAGGATCATGGTCATTTAAAAGGTCAAAATTTACGATTTGGTTGTAAAAAGGGATATTTAATATCATATAGTCCAAAACAATATTACCCAACCCATGGACACAAGTCATATGGTTATAGTTTGGACACTTCGTTAGAATATTGCAAATTATTAGATCTTCAAAACTATAAATCTTGATTATATCAGTTCCATATAAATTCTTGGTCAAGTCATCCTAATTTCTCTTGTATATATGAGTTAAAACACGGTTCTCATCTAGCCACAAAGGGTTAGGGTTGGAATCATTTCTTAAGATAATATCTTGATTACTAGAAATTCTAGCATTTGGGTGAGTGCAGGAATTTGATGGAGAAAAGGTGGCAATGGCATGTGAAGGAACGTGTGCATGTTCCTAGAAACAGGCACATGTTCTTAATCGTACAGTATCGGTACTCACTAAACTACCACATAGACTTGTCAACTTAGATTATTTAGGAATGTGCATGCATTCCTGAGAAACATGTCTTGAGGAATGCACAAGTGTTGCTATAAAAAATGAAATTAAAATAACGTGTTGCCCTTTAGAAACACACACATACTCCTAAAGCAGAAGAACATTATTAGGAATAGGAATGCATATGTGATCCTGTAACATGAAATCTCTCTCTCTCTCTCTCTCTCTCTCTCTCTCTCTCTCTCTCTCTCTCTCTCTC
>JZKD02S2385807.1:50267-60292 GCA_000966675.3 Picea glauca
AAAGACTATACATATGTTACAAAAAGTTACCCACAGTGACGATGCTATGAGTAATACTTCTTGAGGTAGAGCCCATTTCTAGGCTCCGCCAAAGCATTCCCTTCAAAATCAACCAAATGATAAGCGCCCTTCTCTAAAACCTCTTTAACAATCAAGGGTATGAACCACTTGGGTTTAAACTTTCCTGCCCCCAGGGGGTCCTTATCTTGGTCATAAACTAGGATAAGGTCGCCCTCAGTGAAAACCCGAGGACGAATGGACCTATCATATTGACACTTAACCTTATGTTTATGAGCCTCATTGGCCAGTGCCGCATCACGACGTTGTTCATCAAGATGCTCTAGGTGTACTAATCGTTCTTCAAGTGGAGAAGTGTCTGGCAATAACTGTACTGCCAATTTCAGAGATGGAATTTGACATTCGATGGGAAAGACTGCCTCCAGCCCGTAAATGAGTTTGAAAGGTGAGAAACCGGTTGCAGTCTTAACTGATGTTCGGTAAGCCCATAATGTCGAATATAACATCAAATGCCAGTTAGATTTGGTTGAGTTGATGGTTCGTTGTAGCATTGTCTTAAGAGTTTTATTAATAGCTTCCACCTACCCATTGGCTTGGGGATAGTAAGGTGAGGAATGTTCTTGCCGTAACCCAAGCTTTGATATTAACTCAGACATCATTTGATTCTGAAAGTGACTTCCATGGTCAGTGACAATCTCTCTCGGGACTCTAAACCGTGCTATAATCTGGTTAAATAAGAAGAGAGTTGCAGTCTCTCCATCATCTTTGAACGTCGGCATAGCTTCGACCCACTTAGTGAAGTATTCTATAGCTACAATGATATAGCGATGCCCCATGGCTAATGGGGGGTTGCAAGTAGTGTAATCAATCCCCCACTTGGTGAAGGGACCAACGGTGATAACAGGAAACATGGGAGTTGGATGTGCCCTCATCTTCTGTGAGAAGATTTGGCATGGATGGCACTTCTTGACCGATTCGATACAATATTTTATAAGCGTGGGCCAAAAGTAACCTACTCATAAAATATTTTGGGTTGTTGCCAACCCAGATAAATGACCGCCACAAGCTCCTGTATGACAATCGTTGAGCACTATGACGGCCTCCTGATGAGTGAGACATCGACGCAAGATGCAATCTACACCTCTTTGATACAAAGTATCATTGAGTATAAGATAGTTCTTGGCCTGATGGCGTATCCGCCAACACTCATCACGAGAAGCAGAGGTAGGACACTTCAAAGTCTGGAGATAGATCAGTATATCTCCGTACCAGGGATCAGATGATTCAATCAAAAACATATCCCCCCGGATAGGCGATTCCTCAGGCACAACGTCGCCTGACTCAACTGGAAGTTCCGAAATAAGTTCTGCGAAGACCAGTGATTTCTTAGAATTCGCTGAAACGAAATCTAAATCAAATTCTTGGAGGATGACCATCCATCTACTGATTTTTCCGCCGATAACTTGTCGTTTCAACATGTACTGAAATGGATTCACGATGGCAGCGACGGTGTTCTTGCGAAACAGAACATAGTGACGGAACCGTTGGACATCATGAACTGCTGCCAACGCAAGTTTTTCGAGATGGGTATAATTAATTTCCGGTCCTATGAGGCCTCGATTCAGGTAATAGATCATGTATTCATAAAACAAATCATCTTCCTGAACTAAAACCATGCCTATGGTTGACTCTGCGACAGCCAGATATAATAGGAAATCCTTATAATTCGGTGGCCGTAGAAAAGGTGCGATTGTAAGGGCGTGTTTCAATGATTCGAAAGAGCACTGCGTTGCTTCATCCCAGAGAAAAGGAATGGCTTTCTTCAATAAACACATGAAGCCCTTGGTCATTTCGGCATAGTTGGCAATGAAGCGTCGTAAGAAGTTCGCCTTGCCTTGAAGACTTTGAAGTTGTAAAATTGTGCGTGGGGGGGGGAACTGGACTATTGCCTCCACCTTAAGAGGATCGACCATGATCCCCGTTGTTGGAACGATGAAACCTAACAAACGTCCTGACGTGATGCAAAAGTTTCACTTGTTGGGATTTAAGCGAATCCGAAAGTAGCAACAGTGTTTGAAGATTAGTCAGAGGTGCATAGGATGATCCTTTCTCTTGTGAGAGTGTGATGCTAAATCATCTAGATAGGCCTCGACTATATGTTTGAGGTCATGAAACACAAAATACATGGCCCACAGGAAAGTGGCTCCAGCGTTCTTGAGACCAAAAGGCATTTTTCGATAGGCGAATGTACCCCACGAACAAATGAATGCCATTTTGTGTTGGTCCTCAGGTTTGATTTGGATTTGGTTATAGCCCGAGAAACCATCCATGAAAAAAAAGGTTTCACAACCAGTGCACTCATCAATGATCTGGTTGATGAATGGAGTTGGATAATTGTCTTTTGGACATGCCTTGTTCAAATCACGGAAATCTGTACAGACACGGATCGTGCCTTGTTTTTTATCGACTGGCACGGGATTTGACACCCATTGAGTCAAGTGAATAAGGTATATGAGCCCTACCTTAAGCAATTTCTCAACCTCAGCTTTGATGGCTGCTGCTTTCCTAGGATTAACTAGACGAATTTTCTGTCGAACAGGCTTAGTGTCCGGATATGTAGTGATCTCATGTTCAACTATTTTCGGATCGATGCCTGGCATTTCCTCATAAGACCAAGCAAAAACATCATGGAATTCTTTAAAAATATCTGTGTAAATCTGAATCTCTTCGGGGGAGCAATCAGCTCCGATGAAGAAATTCTCCATGACGTCGGCGTTTCAGGAGATATTGATAGGTATCGTTTCAATGATAGTCACCATATTACCCTCAGCATAAATATCCTGTGTAGCTAAGAGGTTAATGGGACAAGGCTGATCTCCCGTCATGGTGATAGTGAATTCTCCTGCCTCAATTCGGTGTAACTCTAGGAGGAAGTATGATATGTGATGAAGATTTTCCCAAGGTTTGTTTGGACCAGTCATTGCTTCGATTATTGCTTCGTCAGATGGCAAGACTAAGTCTAATGAATCGGTGTTGACAAGAGAATCCTGAGCCCAAATAGGCTCAAGGAATGGATCCAACTCTAGTGCGGGAATCAGATCAGGAGTAGCTGAAGATTTTTGAACCAAAGAGTACACTACTTCAGCAGCCGACAAGGGCGTAGACATGCTCGCATGCCCCGTCACATCCATCGTGTTTGATGGGGAAGGAAGAGTCCACGGATCCTGAAAGTAAGTCATGCAGAACGACGAAAAATGGAAAATCTTAGCCTTGTGGTGAGTTGATATAAACTTGACATTGCTATGCAGAGGTGGGTAATCGAAAGTACCCATCAAAGATGGGCACAAACCAACTCCCACATTAATGACATCGGCTTGAGGATTATCAACCATGGGAACCGTGGATGATCCCAAAGCTGGGTCAGGTCGAGAGAAGGATAACTGATCAATGGTCACTATCTGGCCTTCATATGGAAAAAATAGGACTCGGAAAACTGTAGCGACCACCACTTGCATCGCATAAGTCCAACTACGACCTAACAATAGATTGTAGTCAATGGGGGCATCAACTACCTCTACTTCGACGCACACAGTCTTTCCCCCTAACTGCACCGGGAAAGAAGGAATGATGCCATACGGTTGGAAAGAACGACCATCAAACGTAGTGAGGAGAGTAGGTGATGGAGACAACTCGGGTTGACCAATGGCTTTCCAGCAAGCTAACGACATAACGCAAGTCGAAGCGCCCTCGTCTACCACCGTGTGGAAAATATTCCGTGTAAAATTTTTCATGGGATGAGCCACTACTATCTGAAACGCGACGTAGTAAGGCAAACGAGGTTTCAAGTCAGTCGTATCTAATATGATGGTTCCCGGGTTACAAGTCTCAGTAGAGCCTAAAGCAGTCAACAAGTCTTTCCTCTGAGCAGGGAAACTTTGGAGGACTTCCAAAGCAGACATAGCACAAGGGGTTTGTGATAAATCCTCCACCACAGAGTAGTTCCGGGTGGCCCTTGTGTTTGGATTATGAGAAGATCTCTTAAACACACCTTTGGGGATGCGAGTCATTGTTTCACCCAACGTCTTCTTGATCTGTAGGGGAAGAGATGGGATCTCGGCTTCTTTGCCCTTCTCAGAGGCGCTTGGTTTTCTATAGTCGTGTGCTCTAGTCATAATGAAAGCGTCACTTTTCATCATATATACGTTCACGGAAGATGGATTGTTTGGGGGAGGGAAGTTTTCTTGGTTGCCCCCTTCGGTACTTGCAGAGGCTTGATTTAAATTTTTCCCATGCTCAAAGGGGTTAGTCAACACGGCTTGTTGTTGCTGCATGACAAACTTCTGGGCCTCCGCAAGTCGAGGGCATAGGTGGGTTGGGTGGTCTTCTGCACATAGGTTGCATGGATACCTTGCCTTCCTCTTTTTTGTGGTGCCCTCGCCAGCATTATCATTTGGTTTTTTATCCCCCTTACTCTTCTTACGTTGGTTTTTCTTCCCTTCGGGCTGCTGGTTGGCCTTTGGGTTAGTCGTCTGTACGGAGTGTACTTATGATGTTTGAGTAGGAGGAGCAGCCAAAGCAGTAGTCTGGCTGGTCGCTGAGTGCTGGTGTTATAACCCTAAATTGCACCACACATGCTTACCTGGCATCAGGCCAACTCATATCCCTTCTTTGCCAAAAAACTACTGAACAACTCTTCTAAAAACTCCATTTTAAAAAAGCAAACTCTAGCAGGCTCACTACAGCCCACGGGCCCCGCTAGTAGGCCCACTACAGCCTGCAGGGGCCCCGCTAGCAGGCCCACTACAGCCCGCGGTTACCTAACAAAGCAAAAAATCAGGAAAGTTTCCGTCGGGATGAAAAGATTTTTGACAGTTAACTAGAACTCCCAGCCATGCATGGCCGAGAGTTCGCCTAAAACCCTAGCTCCTTCTAGCCTATAAAAGGAGGGGTAGGGGTACTATTCAAGGAGGAAAAATCATAGCAAAGAAACTCTGCCAAAATTGCCAAGTCCATTATTGTCCTAACCCTTTAGCCTTTCCTCAATCTTTAGGAGAAGTTCAAACAAAGCAGTTGGAGGACAAAGAAGAGGAGAAGCCCAGGATCAGGATCGAGGAACGGTGGTCGATCTCTGAAATCATTGTAAGTTGATTCATATTGAGATTAATGAAAAAGATACTTTTCTCGTCCCGAATACAAGAGTCTTATCTATGTTATTCGATTTATGTTTAATCTCTAACCCCCTAGTAGATCAATAGCATGCATGTGTATTTTTGTCTTGATTGCAGGGAATCTTTGTGGAAGGAGCAGCAGCAGCAAGGAGATAAAGGCTCAATGGAGGATCTACTTCAACCGTCGATAAAAAGGTTAGTTGATTCTTCCCATGTTTGCATGAGAAAAGGGGTTGAGATTTTGGGTAGAAGGTTAAAAGTTAAGTCTTAAGGGTCATGATCTGCATACAAGTTTAGAGCCCTAGCTTGTTAGTCCGCAGGGTAGAATACCCCACAACAGCTGGATAGATAACTGCTGCAATTGTTTTTTCAATTGCTCAGCGGGCTTAGTTTGTGCCAAACCAACTATACCATCGGCATGTGGTCCGACTCTCTGTCTGGTCTTGTCCAGAATTGATCGTGGTGAATCCGGCAGGATGGTATATAATAGACGAGACTGAGAGTAGATAAGCTCAAACTGTTCAGCCCTCATGATGGCATCTTCCTCTGAGAAAACCCCTAAAGTCGCAACGTCTTTGGATAACTGCGGAACTAAAGACTTAAGGAACCACTCAAGCAGGAATGTCGGTGGGATGAGTACCTTGATAAGACTCTTTCGGCATCACCACTCTCGAATATGATCTGAGATATGGTCCGCTGTTGTCTGCTCAAAATTAGCTAGCAACTCTGTGCTGGCGTCGTATCTCACAGGTAACTGGAAATGGTTAAGGAAGGCCATCGCCAGTTTGCCAAAAGAAGAATATCGTGAACGATCGAGCTCTATGTACCATTTCGCGGCACTCCCAATAAGGGTGCATTGAAACAATCGCAACTGGACGGAGTCATCTTTCAGTGAGTTAGATGAACACCATAAGTGGAAAGTAGTCACGTGATCACCTGGATCTTCATTAGGCTTGGCCTCAAACTTTGGGATGTCCGAAGGAAACTACATCGGCATAGGAGGCCAATGCGGATCGTGACAGATAGGATCATTCAACAACCATGTTAAATCTGGCAAGTGTAATGTTGCCAAGAAAGGTAGTTTAGGTTGTTGTTGATAGCTAGGATAAAAGGGTCCTGGAGTTTGACTGGCACCAGGTTGCCAGGAAAAGTTTGGCTGTTGGCCTGGGTTTTGGTAGAAACCGTGGCCCTGACCAATGTAAGGGTTTTTCATTTGAGGAGACATCATTTGCTGATTCCCCATGAAGGACATAGGATGTTGGGCGTTCATCATGTTTGACGGACTTTGGGAAGGATTACCCCATGCCGGTCCTGAGGGGAGAGGCATAGAGGTATGTCTGGGGTTCCATTGACTGTGGAAAGAATTGCCCCAGAATGGCATTCCAGATGAAGGAACGAATCCTTGTCCTGAATTCCAAGGTCCTGGTATATGTGCCCCCAGCGCAGGAATAGTACCCGGTGTTGGTGTAGACTGTCCAAAAATGGGTGTGCCCCCTGATGGGAAAGCAGTGGATGTGAAAGTGTTATTACCAACCGTCCCGTTCCAAACAAACGGCGACGAACCTACCGGTAGAGTTTACGCAGGTGTTCCTTGACTCCTGGCTCCAAGTGGACTCGTGTGTGCAGGCTGCCTGGCGGACTGCTGATGCAATCCACTAAGCGAAGGGGACGAAGGAGGGATATGACCCCCAGTGTAAGGAAAAGCATTGAAAGGGACAGGAATGCCCCCAATTTGACCTTGCAGAGGAGCGTTAGAGCTCCTTGCCCCCAGACCCAAAGTCTATAACGTGGAAGAAGTGAGTGCATGACTAGTACCTGAACTAGGCATACCATATGAAAACGGAGGGCCGGTGGCACTAGGTGTGTAAGGAGGTGTGGCCGTCGTGATAGATGGGGTCGGTCCATTATGCGACGTAGTTGCGGCCGAGACCATTGTGGCCCAGACCGTCGACAAAGGCAAGTTAGGAGAATTTTCTCTTGTGGTAACAACAGTGATAGGAATGGAAGAATTCCCAGAGATTTGTTCCATAACTGGGTTAGGTGCTGATAGGCGTTCGTAAAATTGAATTGGCACAATAATGTCCAGCCAGGCATCTGCATTTGAGGTTTCAACAAATCCAATATTGGCAGTTGATTCCTCTGGTAGTTGTTCAGGCTCAATGGTTTGAAACCCGGTTGCTTCGAAAGACCCTCATTGGTCTAACTTTCACCTCAAAGGTGGCGGGGGTGGCTCCAGCATAATCGACGGCAGGCCCAGAAGCCTTCGTGACCAGCGGAGCTCTGAATCCTCCACTATGTGAGAATATTCACGACACGCTAAGGTATTCTACATGAACAAACATCAACACACACTAAAAGAAATCCCCTAGAAGATAAATCAAGCAAGCACTAAACTAGTTGGAAGAACAGTTACAACAACCAACACTAGAGCAACTTACCGGTGCAAGTGCAACTTGAATACGGAAGCACCCTCCGGGTATACTCTGCAAATAATGGCCCGATGTCTGTCCTAGGTACTATGGTACACCCCCGCAGTCACCTGTGTATGTCCCTAGAAAAGATTGGCAACTAGTTTGCCAGCATGTGAATAGCTATTAGGTGGGTACAGTCGATAGTCGGGTAGACCACAATGAGCAGGGTATCAAGCCTGAAACTTGTCAAGGGTATCGAGAGAAAATGGTCCGGAAGACAACTGAGGAGCTCGAACGGATTTGAGACCCACGAAGCTCCGTGGCAAATGCAAACGACGGAATCCCCTAACAGATCCTCGATATGTGTTCTCCACAACGCTCGGTCCAGCTTTGGAGGGGTTATCTCCGCTACCTTTCCTTATGCGACCTTGTGTTTAGCCCCTGTGTTAGAGGGGGTCCTGAATAACTTTCCGTAACTAGACTTCTACACTCCCTATTGATAGAATCCAATGTTTGGTTTGGGTGGCCTTGGAGAATTTACTCTCCAACCTATTCCAAGGACCTATTCCTGAGCTAGTGTATGCACCCTACAAACAGAAAAGTCTACTTGATTTTAATTAGCGTTGCTTTTAATGGGATTTTTAAGTCAAAAGGTGCAAAAGTGAAACTGATGGTGTGTAAAAAGACTCAAAGCAAAATGAACAAGAAATGCTTGGAAACAAAACTGTTACTAAAATGCAAAACCAACAACTTTTCAACACGAAAGACTTCTTTTCTTTTCAAAATTACTAAGATTTTATGCAGTAAATATGAAGGAATTTCACTCAGATCTGCGAGCTACTGATACTCGACATGCACTGTAAAAAATTATGCAAAAAGACTTCCTTCCTAGCTACTGATGCAACAACACAATCCTCAAATCAAGAAGAAAATGAAACAAGAGAATTTTTATTTTATTTTATTGCAAAATAATGCAACAAGGAAAAATGGTGACAAGAACAAAACCAAGAGAATGAAAAGAAAACTCTGGCTTAAAGCGCAGACCGCAAAAGAATCAGAGCACAAAATGCAACAAAGCAATCTAGAAAGCACCAATTCCAACACTTGCCTAAAAACCATAAAACAAATATTTTTTCTCTTTTGTCTTTTCTATCAAAAAATAAAATAACAAACACAACCTAAGGGTGAAATGCCCTAACCTGCTGACTGTGCAGCCCCAGACTCTAGACCCCTGAGAGGATCTCTTCTCACCACAGGAGGGGATGACTTCCCCTACCCAAGATGGAAAGCTACCAATCAAGCCCGCGACTGTCGCCAAGACAGAACACGTGCAAACGCGTGCTGAGCTACCACAACACATGGGTACCCGCGCGCTAGACTTAAATAGGTCGCGGGTCTGTATAAAAGTCAAGATAAAACAACACACAGGCAGTCTAGACCTGAAAAAGATCTCTGGTATTGACAACCAGAGTCTCTAAAAGGCTTAGATGCTATCACTTCAACAGAAAAGAAAAAATTTTCAAAAAAGAAAACAAATGCAAAGAAAAACAAACCCAATAAGGCAGACTGAAGAACAAGACAATAAACCAACCAGACCCAGACAGGATCCAAAAAGGCCCCTGAGAAGGTAAACTTTTTACATGGAAGAGGAGACTGCCTCTCAAGCTTTTTGAATGCTACACGCTATTGAAGCCTCTGCAGCAAGCCTTCACACGCGGGCTACAAGAGGTTAGGGCATGGGTTACACGTGTGCAGGCCTTCTGCAGGCCGCGTGTACCTCTGTGTGTCCCGAAAATAAATGTCAAGCACCATTCAAGGAAGGACTGGTATTGATAACCAGGTTCCCTGCTAGCATTGACCTAACAGACAACAAAAATAAACAAAGAAACAGAGACTAAACTTCTTTGAACTACCCAAAAGATCTTTAACCAAATCCGGAAACCCTAAGAGTAAAATCTCCCCAGTGGAGTCTCCAATTCTGTTGTGGGGTTATTCCACCCTACGGACTAATAAGCTAGGGCTTAAACTTGCACACAGATCATGACCCTTAAGAAATAACTTTTAACCTTCTACCCCAAACCTAAAACCCTTTTTCTCATGCAAACATGGGAAGAATCAACTAACCTTTTTATCGACGGTTGATGTATATCCTCCATTGAGCCTTTATCCCCTTGCTACTGTTGCTCCTTCCGAAAAGAGATCCTGCAATCAAGACAAAACTACGCATGCATGCTCTTCATCTACTAGAGGGTTAGAGATTAAACATAAATCAAATAAAACATATGAGACTCATGTATTTGGGACGGGAAAAGCATATTTTTATTAATCTCAAGATGAATCAACTTACAATGATTATAGAGACTGGCCACCGTTCCTCGATCCTGATCCTGGGCTCCTCCTCTTCTTTGTCCTCCAACTGCTTTGCTTG
>JZKD02S2385807.1:70316-87108 GCA_000966675.3 Picea glauca
CACAGGAGGAGATAGAATACATGTCCAGGGTCCCTTATTCATCAGTAGTTGGCAACTTGATGTATGCAATGGTTTGCACAAGACTAGATATTGCACATGCAGTGGGAGTTGTGAGTAGGTATATGAACAATCTAGGTAAAGAACATTGGGAGGTAGTAAAGTGGTTTCTTAGGTATTTGAGAGGTACTACTACACATGCATTATGTTTTGGAGGTTTAGAAACTTTTCTACAGGGATATGTTGATTCAGATATGGCAGAAGATAAAGACAGCAGGAGGAGAACCACAGGGTATGTTTTTACTATAGGTGGAACAACAATAAGTTGGATTTCAAAACTGCAAAAGGTTGTTGCACTTTCAACAACAGAGGCAGAGTATGTTGCTACTACATAGGCTAGTAAAGAAATGATTTGGTTACAAAGGTTTATGGAGGAATTGGGAAAGAAGTAGGAGAATAGTCGGTTGTACTGTGACAGTCATAGTGCCATTCCCCTTGCAAAGAACTCAACCTTCCATTCGAAGACTAAGCATATACAGTTGAGGTACCACTTCATACGATCCACCTTGGAAGATGGACAATTAAAGCTGGAAAAGATACACACTAGCTAGAATCCTGCAGATACATTAACAAAGGGAGTAACCAGGGAGAAACTGAGTTCTTGCTCAGTTTTAGTTGGTCTTCAAGAATAAATATGAAAATGAGAAATTTTCCAGGTCCAAGAAGGTTTGGAGTCCAGCATATACAACAGTGGTGGAGTTGTTGAGATCAGTCTCCAAGTGGGATATTTTTGGTTGTGGAGCCTAATTATCTTCCTAATTTATAGGTCTTTTACTTTCAGCTGTGTTTATACCCCATGAGGTATTTACACCCCAGAAGTATGTACACTCTTCCACACGGGGGACTGTAGAGGGGGGGTACCCCCTCTGTGGGGTCCAGGGGGCCTATTCCCTCGATTGGGGTGTCCGGGGGCAAGCGGGGGTTCAGGGGCGATGCCCCAAAGAAAAAATTGCCTTGTAAAAGTATATTTTAATTTCATTGTAAATCTAGACCGTTCATTATAAGGTCGCAGATCTAAAGGTAGAAATTATGTTACAGTTTTTTTCCCTAGAAGGAAACCCTCTTTTATGAGGGAAATGTATCGTGGCTATGTGTGATGGTGAATATTGTATTCTGAGAGAGGAGACTGTGAGAGAAAGAAGAGGAAGTTACAACAGGTTTTGTTGTAGGTTGTATCCCTTCATTTGCTGGATAATAATAAAGGAAGGACCTTGCAATCTCTCTGGTGGACATAGCCCACACTGGGTGAACCATGTAAATCTGTATCTCTTTTGTATTGTGTGTCTTCTATGTTTTGTTTCTGCATTTTTTTTATTTTATTGCTCCACGGTCCTGTTTTTCTAACAGCTAGCGTGTACACGCGTGCAGTAATGGAGCAGGGCGCGTGGGCCTTTATAAAAAGGGTTTTTAAGAAGAGTTGTTTAGTAGTGTTTTGGAAAAGAAGGAATATGAGATGGCCTGATGCCAGGTAAGCATGTCTGGTGAAAATTAGGGTTATAATAGATTCCCCCTAACGTGTGAGGTTAGAAGAGCATCTGATGGCCGAAATACATTAACAATCTTCACCAATGTTCCAAACAAATGAGCCTAGGGACCAGAAATTGGGAGGTGTCGTCCTCAAAATAATAGTTGTCTCACTAAGGTGGGTATACCCATCTCAGGATGAAATAAAATCATGGCTACCAATCAAATACACTGTAGATCCATGTCACATAACTATATAAAGTGTAGCCGTGAGCAATACACAGTCGAGTGACATTTCAAAATAAAAAAGATATACATGTAAAGTATCCATCTTCTAGAAGCCGATAAGGCCTGATGGTTGGAGATGAGGTTTTCAGAGATCAAGCAACAACTTCAAAATCTTCAAAACTTGGGTAGGAGTGTAATATGAGTGTACGAATTCACTGCCCAGAGGTCTTCAATGGCTCATCGGTCATGGACTAGAGAATATTGATTATCAGACTGAATGCTTCATTGATCTCGAACAAAGACTTTATTGGACTTTCAGGATGGTCGGGTATGAGGGAAAGAGACAAACTACAAAGGGGCCAACTTAGTCTTGGTAAAACTTCCCTTAGGAAATAGCATGACAAATGATGAGACTCAGACAACATGGCATTTGACATAAGTTCACGATGCAGGAGGCAACACAAACTCTCCATGTGTTTGGAAGAATAACCAAATGGATGACGAAACAACTCTATGTAGCGAGAACAACTTCCTAAGGTCGTATTAAATCCAAGAGATTGAAGAACAAACATAAGGATGTGCTTTGTCCAAGGGCGACTCATTATGCTTCCAAATAAAAAGAAAATACTTTTCCCTTCCTCTTTTTGGGGTATAGTTTATTTTTTTGTCTTTTTCAATAATGTTGGAAAGCTTGAAAAAGAATAAAATAATGATATGTTACAAAGGAGGAATGAGTGTTGCAAACATACACATTCGAGGCATAAGGAAAAGACTGATGTTCAAAGTAAGGAGACTCGGGAAAAATCCCTCCTGGCGCCAAAGGTGTCAGGATGCAGAGGCAAAGTGCTACAGGGCTTGCGTATAAGGAATGCTTTAGATGGTTTAGTTGAGGGCAACATGGAGCTGGCATTAAACCATAGACGTAGGTATGCAAATGCTATTAATAAGACACACAATGGTAATGTCCTTCGATGTAAGTTGTACGAGCCCAAAGAAGGTAAGCTCAGTGCTTTTTCATATTTAGAGAGTCTGAAAAACATAAAAGGAGACTCCAATGGGGTACCTTTTTCGAAGGTAGTCTAGTCGGTTCGAAAAAGGGGTAAACTAGCACCGACAAGACATCTATTCAAATCCATTTTAACGAGTGTGATAAAGACAATATCACTTGGCCATTTTTTCATTTTTAGGGAGTCTGAAAAAATATTAACTATGGACTCTGTCAGGAATGTTCTTTTGGACCATTTTAATGAGTGTGAAATAATAATGTCACTCGACAATCTTTTCAATTTTAGGGAGTTTGAAAAGAGCTTAACTATGGACTCTGTGGGGGTTTTGTTTTCATAAATTTAGTCTCTCAGGCCTGAAAAAGGGTTAAAATTATACCTGAGGGTACTCTTCTAGAGAACTGAAGTTCCTTAGAGTATACCTTTGTTCGTACAGTTGACCGTCCGAACCGAAAAAGGGGTAAACTATCGCTGGATAGACATGACTTCAAATTTCAATTTAACGAGCGTGAAAGGCCAGAAGATCGCTCGACAATATTTTCATGTTTAGAGGGTTTGAAAAGGGATTAAAAGAAGACCCATTATGTTCTGGGAGTCCCATGGGTGAGGTCAAGAGTCATGCAAATGAGGCTCAAATGTGTAATCAGACAAAACAAAAAGGACTCCTGAGCCTACAGTCATTAGTGACAGCATGGACACCATAATGCAACCAGGATCTATCTAGGGCATTCATGTTCTGGTAAGCTCTACCACCAAATCGCGACACTTCTAAAGCAGTAATGATGGTTATGTGTCGCAACCTGATGGGATTGATCCTATGGAAAAGGGATAAAGACAACGAGATACAAAAGTAGGGGTGGAAACCTAACCTATATGCTCAAGTTGATCATCTGAGGTTTTTCCCACGGACTGTCAAAAGTGACCCACGACTCCAAAAAATGTCTTGATACTCGATCATAACCTCCCAAATCAACTCCTGAATCACTCTAAATGGTTTTCAATTTAAAGAAAATGATAAGGGGGGTAAAAAAAGTGACAAAAAAGGGCCAAAAAGTCTATAAATAGAAGCTGGCAGCTCATTATCACCATTGCTGATTTGGAAATTGACTCTAGAGCAAAAACCCCCTGTGATAAAAGTGGTGATTCCGGGAGCTACAGTGGACAAAATGACCATCCGTTTGGACCAAGTAAGTATAAACTACCTCCCTTTGCTTTGTAATTCTTTATTTGTGCCTTTAATTTGGTTTCTTGGAGGGTCGTCAACCTTTAAAAGATCGGGCCTAGGTCTACGCGGGTTGTCCTATGACAAACCGCATGTACACTCACTCTGTCGGATGTCAGAGAGCGTGTACACATGAAATTCGTCACAATAGCCCGTGTGGACCCTCCCATGAGTGCAAAAAGGTTTAAAAAGAAAATCCTAACCTTCTGAAAATTTTCCCATGTGTAGGATGTATGTGCAATGGAGAGAACGAGAGAATGAAGATATCAGTGCACTATTTGGGTAAGACCCTAACACTATGGTAGTGTTAATGCAATGTTGTTTGCTCAAGTTTTTTTTGTGTAATTTCATGAGATCACAACCTAGGCTACTGAATGCCTTGGTTAAATACTAGCACCCTGATGCAAAATCTTTTATGTTAGAGGGGTAGTCACTAGTGCCTACTACAAAGGACATATGCTTTTTGACTGGCCTCTCTAGGAGAGGGGAACTAGTCAATTTACAAACATTTCTTTCGGGGTCTCATAACATATCATAATTGATAGGGATTTATTGTGAGGTTGGTATAGACCGATCGAGCTCGCAGGTGCCAATAAGAAAGATCATGGATTTATCACTGCAGGCAATTGTGTTTCTTATTGGGTGGATGACTGGTTTTGTAGCTTTACATTAAGCGTCCCATGCACAGATGAATTGTGCAGTCCATTGCTTAAATGCACAGATATTTGACTGGAGGAAAACTTCATAGAAAAAACCAATCTAAGGTGAAACCTAAGCTATAGACTGCAAACAACAAAGACTAGAATGAGTTCTAGAAACCCCTAAGAAGAAATATTTCTGACAAGGGAGAGCATGACTGCCTCTCTAAAAGAAATTTTTTGAAATCATACACATGACTGACAATTCCTCAGCTAGCGTGTACACACGGGTTGTGGGAAGGTAGGGTGTGGGTACACACATCCAGACCTTATACAGGCCGCGTGTACCTCTGTGGGTCTTGAAAAAAATGTAGTCAAGAAAATAAACAGAGATAACTGGTATGGAAGACCAGAATCTCTGTTAGCTCGGAATTTTTCAAAAACTTTAAAAACAAGGAATGAAACTAATTTTTAAAAATACCCAAGAAAAAACATTCCCTGAAACCCTAGAGATCCCCAGTATGGTTTCCAATTCTATTGTGGGTGGGAAATCCCTCCTACGGACTAGCACTAAGGGTTTTATCATGCATGTAGAAATGACCTAAAGATTCTTACTTGTTACCATCATCCCATGCCTAAACCCCATTACTCATATTTAAATACAAGGCTTAAGAGATTAAGTTGATGTACCTTATTCTTCGTGTTTGATGTCGATCCCTTTTCACGCTTGGTCATTCTTTAACTGCAGCTCTCCTCCCAATGCTGACCTACATTCACTAAAGAAAAACAAAGAAATCCACATGCATTTGATATATGAACTAATGGGTTAGAGATTTAATCAATCATACAATCAATATTCCAACAATGACAATCTCATATGGCGAGACGGGAAAAACAATTCTTTTATTAACTTCATAATGATACCTTAAAATGATAAAGTCAGCTATTGCTCCTCGATCCTGGTCCTGGGCTCATCTTCCATTGTATTTTAAATACTTTTCTCTATACTTCTCTTTGCACAAGGATGGCTAAAGGTTGGGACAAAAGGAATGCTCAATCGGGTATAGTTTATTTACTATGATTCTCCTCCTTTCAAATGGGACCCCTAACCCTTCTTTTATAGGCTAGAAGAAGCTAGGTATTTGGTGGAGTGAATGACCATGCATGGCCAAAAGGTTTATTTAACTTACCCAAAGCTATGTGTTCCATCAAAAACTTTCCTTTTTCCATGTTTTTGTAGGTACATGCAGGCTATCTTGGGTTAGCTAGCGTGTACATGCATGCAGTAATGGAGCAGGGCGCATTGGCCTTTATAAAAAGGGTTTTTACGAAGTGTTGTTCAATAGTGTTTTGGCAAAGAAGGAATCTGAGATGGCTTGATGCCAGGGAAGCATGTCTGGTGAAAATTAGGGTTATAACACTAGGGCCTTTCAGGAGTAGGAAGAGGAGTGTACATGCATTGTTTCTTGATGGTCATTTTGGAAATAGCACAGGTAGTGCAAGACCAAATATACTTCTTGACATCCTATCAAAGTTTCGGCTAGTAGAAGTGTCGTTGCAACACTACCACTATCATTTCCATGCCGAAGTTTCCTTCCACCTGACTATAGTGGGATTCCCAAATCATCTTTGCTCACTCACTTGATGGAATACAGATATGGCCTAGATGACACGACAACACATCATGTATATCTAAATTATTGACAGTTGTGTTGGCACCCAACATCTGGTAGGTATTGGAAAAGTTGAGATCCATCTCATAGAGGTGGGGCCACCTAGAGGTCTCATGGATGGAAGAGTCTAGAACTGTGGTGAGTCTCATTACTAGAGGTCGACTGAGGCAATTCATGACTTGATTGGTAATTCATGTTTCATACTTGACGTAAATGTGGAACTACTACAAATATGTGGATCAGTTTTGATGGTGGTCATTCTGAAATTTTCCTTCTATCTACATGAGCTACAATGACTTATGATCAATGTGGATGATTGTCTCCTTCCTGAGAATGTAATGCTTCCACTAGTAGAAATCTTTCACAATCGAGTACATTTCTTTATCATAAGTAGGGTACTTATAGATTGCATTTGATAGTGTCTCACTAAGATAGGCCATGGAATGGACATACTGAGTGAGGACTGCACCCACAACTTAGTCTAAAGCATCTCTCTCGATCTCAAAGGGTTTTTGCAGGTCAAGTAATGAGATCACTGGTGTTGAACACAAGCGTTGCTTCATATCATCAAACTCTTTATGTTGGGACAGGCCCCACACAAATATTTCCTTACCACCACCTCTGGTTATTTGACTGAGGGCCCATGCAATATAGAAGAATCCAAACACGAACCTGCGATAGAAATTGGCAAGGCCTAAGAAGCTTCGAATCTTAGTGAGCATGGTTCGGGCTGGCCAGTCACAAATGACTTGGATCTTGGCTAGATCAGCATGCACACCATGCACATCAACAATGTATCCTAGGTAATGGACCCTATCCATTCCGATGGATATTTTTTCCAAGTTGTCATATAGCTTCTGTTGTCACAAGGTGTGCAAAACCTATTGAATATGTTGCAAATGTTCTTCCCAAGTCTTGTTGTATATGAGGATGTCATCTAGATACACCACCACAAAAGAATTAGTGAAATACCACAGGATATCATACATCAACCTCATGAAATTTATTGGGGCATTATTCAAACCAAAGGGCATGATCAACCATTCAAAAAGACCTTGTTTTGACTTGAAGGAAGTTTTTTATACATCCTTTTGTTCTATTGGGACTTGATGGTAGAAAAACTTTAGATAAATCTTACTAAATTATTCCCCCCCCTTGAGTTGATCAAGGAGATCGTTGATTCAAGGAATCAGGTACTGGTTCCTAACTGTGATTTTGTTTAGGGCCCAATAATCAATGTAGAGTCACGAGGTCCCATCTTTCTTCTGCACCAGCACGATTGGGATTCCACAAGATGATGATATGGGTCAGATGTGCCCCTTGTGGAGAAGTTCTTAGAATTGACACTTGATCTCCTCATTTTCTAGCAGAGAGTGATGATAGACTGGCCCATTTGGTAGCGGTGCACTGAGGGTCATACCAATGGGATGTTTGACCTAACAGTGCAGAGGTACTCCAGTAGGTGATGATAAGATGTCTTTGTATTCTTCCACAACCTTATCCACTTGTTTCTGTTGCATGGAGACATCGGTCGCGGAGGCCATGGATGTGGATGAAACCTTTTACTCACTCTAAGAGAGAATCACAAAGAAGAAAAACTTCTCGGTCTAAGAAATGACCTTCCTACATTTCTTGGTAGAGATCAAGGAAATAACACTAGGTGGGACTACCTAGGGTATCCTGTACAATTTCCTGTTCAAAGTAATAATAACACTGTGAGGCCTAGACTCATATACAACATGAAATTCCCATAAATAAGGTTGTCCCAAAAGGACATCACAAACTTCAAGGGGAGAAATATCACACAATACCTCATCTTTGAATGGCTTGATGTCGTATGATAGGAGACACTGTTGGCTAACGCAAATATCACTTCCTTGATGGAGCCATCCAATGGTATAGGTTTTCAGGTGTAGCATCGTCAGCAAGGATGGCCACTTGATGACCTCTACTGATATGAGGTTCTTCTGGCTACTTCTATCAATGATGAAGTGTAGTGGAGTTCCTTTCACCCACATCTGTGAATGAAAGAGGTGCTTTCCTTCCTCTGGCTCATCAGGTTCATCGGGATGGAACTTGGTGGTAGAAACAATGGCAATGGGTTCCACGTCAATGATCTTTATCCCCTTCTCTGGTTATCACTCAAAGTAAAAACCCGCATATAATTTAGAGGCTTTTAATTCAGCCACTAATGACTTCTTTGAGCGGTAATCAATAGTGTTATGCCAGGGGATCTTATGGAAGTCGCACCACTTCCCGGTATCTTTCTTCGTCTTCCCATTATCCTTATTTTATTATGTCTTGGACTGGTTGTCATGAGGTTTCCCATCATTTATATGTCCTTTTTTATGTGGGTTAGGCTTTCCCTTGTCCTACTTCTACTATGAGGGGTTCCCACACCCAAATTTCTGCATCTTTTGTTTAATCTTTTGCTCAATTTTGGCGTCATATTGATAGGCCGCGCCCAAGGATGAGATATAAAAAAACTCCATTTCTACCTATATGTCTCCATATAGACCACCATGGTACTTCAACACTATATGTCACTTAGAATATTTGATACCCATATTGGTGCACAAGGTATGGAAGACATTTGTGAACTCTGGGACTGTTTGGTCTCTTTCTTGCCATAGTTTGGTCCATCTTGTATACAAGTCGTCATAACTTTCAACATGATAGTATTGTTCCTTAATAACATACCTGGAGGAATCCCAAGTGGGTGCAACTGAAAATAATGTCGATCCTTATTTCATTTTTCTCACAGAAACTCTCCCACCAATCTTTGACATGGGGGATGACCTTGAGGAGTGCAAATATAATATTTTCTCTATCGGAAAAATTGTGGACAGAAAAATACCCTTCTAGAAGGTTTAACCATTTATCTATGAAATCTGCATCGATTTGACCTTCAAATATAGGAATATAAAAATTGATATGTACCTTGAAGGTGGTGGTGCTTCCACTTGAGGTGGATGCATCACTTTTCGGTAACCATCAAAGGATTTGTGAGAAGCTCTCCTTTATCCCATTCTTCTGTCACTCAATGGATTCCTCGAGATTTTTTTTGAAAGGATCTCTTGTACCATCGTATTTATTTTCTCCCACCATTGGCGGTTTCTTGGGCATGCGAGAGAATTTTTTCTCAAGAGAAACAAGCTCGAGACCCAACTCTCTATACCCTGACCACATCAGGGACATGCATTAAAAACGACAGGAAGAAGACAACTTTGATACCACTGATCCGGATTTATGAGCATAACGAAATTGAACCATATATTTAATAATGTTAACATAGAGGCATAGTGAACAATAAATGAGATATAGTAAAATTTTCTTCTATTAAATAAGAAATATGTTGAAAACTGTAAAATGCAGACTGAAAACAAGCTTGCTAGAATGGTGGCAGCTTGTCTCTAAGAAGAGATGTGACGACTATGCTCATTCGCAAGAAGATGAGTACAATGAGGCTCTGAAGGATTTTTTACAATAAAGATGAATTCCAAAATTCTAGACATCTAAAAACCTAAACCTAGGAGATGAAGCTCCAAAAGTCATGTGAACCCTGTTGGGGTAAGTTAGTACATTAACTTCTCGAGGTCATAACTTTTGCATATGATCTTCGTAGGGAACACAACAACTCATTGGAAAGGTATTGATGAGGAGATTCATTTAGGGGGCTCAATCAAAGCCTTTAGCTATCATTGAGGTGCCTGATCATGAAAAAACGTCATTAAGGCCCTAAAACTGGTCCCCGAAGTTAAAAAATGCTAAAAATAGTAAATTTCCAAAATTGTCAAAAACTTATTTTGAACCAGTTGGAAAAGGTGGGTGGCCACCGATATCCACTTGGATCAAAGGACCACTTAGCAGCTATTAGAGACCCAGTGGATTATGTTGAACTTGTAACTAATACACTTAATGGATTCCCTTCTTCTTGGGAACCATTTGTTCGACAACACCGGTATTCCAACATAGGACGAACACCTTTAGTAACCACTCACATAACTAGATCTAAGATCAACACACCAATCTTTTCACATAGTAAAACCCCTACGAGGAAACATCCATGTCCCCAGCCAAAACAACCACTTGGAGCAGTTTATTAATGCAAAGTAAAATATTACAAAGAGATTTTACAAGAGAGTTTCTCACAATTGAGCATCAACAAATGACCCTCCATGCTCTTTAAATAGAGATCATGGAAAAATCATGTGTTAATCTAAGGATCAATGGTATTTAATATCAAGGAGGGTATGAACCATCTGATACCTCTATGTTAGGAATATATCATGACTGTTGGATTTCCTAACTACAAATGCATACTAATGCATATTGTTAGCAAAATTTCTTGTCAGGGGCACAAGAGTATTTAGGATTGAAAATGGTGCGAGGAGCGCTGGGCGTAGCTCACAAGAGAAATCTATTTCGGGCTTAAATCAAGCGAGCGGGCACTTCATTCTTCTGCGGCAAGAATTCATCAACAGAGCAGAGCAGCGATTGATGGGTAATTGCAGATTAATCGAGTCACGTCAAGTATAGCGCCTAAAGTTTTAAGGAAGTCAATGGTCGAAATCCTTCAGGAGGCACTCACGAAGTTACGAGGGTCGTTGATCACAAGAAATTCAAGTTCAGTAGTTATTTCTTGAACTCGGGGTTCGTAAGTTCAGAGGGCGGACCATGTCTTTTAATTGCGCGAGATTGCGAGTTGCGAACAAGTGCCCAGAGGGGGTCAACCTTCGCTGACCATCGTGTCTCGGGACTTCGCGAGGGGAGAATGCCAAAGTTTGATACTCCATCTCATGAAGCCACGCGTTGTGAGAGGTGTTAGTGCCTGGGCTCTAGCCGACGGTTACATGCAAAGAGAGCTGACCAGAAAGGGGGCCTGACTCGTATCGCCATCTCGGGGATCGGGAGTTTAGAAAGGGGAGCTAAGGGTCTTTGACCCATGAACTCGCGAATTGCAAAAGGAAAGAACTTTTAAATATTGGGCCCACAGTATCAGGTGGCAATCTCAGTCGTCCATTTGAAGCGGACACCTGGTGCGCGATTAATCTCCTCGCTTTTTCACCCATCACGGTTTCAAAGAACAAAAAATAGCTCCATCATATCCCGATACGTGAAGTAGCGAAAGCATTCAGGACCTGAGGCCCACAAGAACGTCGGGTGAGTTTAGGACCATCATATTTGAGGGACACATGGCACCAGATTGAGCCATCTTGGCATATCGCTCATCGCGATTTCGATCAGCAAGGATCATCCCCTTCATATTCGTGAACGCCGAAAAGAGCCATGGGAATAGGCACGTGGTCACAGTCTGTGGTCACTTGGAAAAGGAGAAAAGCTGCGTAAAGAAGGTCGAATTGCTGAGTTTAGTTACAGAGAGGATCGTCATGGTCTCTGAGCACCATCGGATCTGATCTCCATACTATTTCTCGTCTGAAGTTAATGACAACAAGAGCGGGTGGTTGAAAGCTCATTTCATTCGTTAAGTGAGGAGATGGAGGGTCTGGCAAATCATCTGCCTGAGGAAGTCCTATGTATCGATTTTCTCAAAAATGCCATGCCGAAGTCCTCAACTCGACAGAGAAGTCTGCGCACGCTAGCCCAACACTTAATGGTTCAGCTACCCTCCTTACAGGAGCCATGCGTAATTAAGATGGCACTTAAAGAAGGATATCAGTACGAGTTTGACTGAAGAGACACCAAGCCTTGGGTGACTGGGCACGCCTCTGTTAGGCGATTTTCTCTAAGTATATAAACTCAGTCTTTGTATTTTGTAAAGGATCGATGGTAGAGCAGAGCTCCTGATTGTAAAGTTTTAACACACTCTAGTTCTCTGGTTATGCACCTGTATGTAAGATTTCTTGTTTAATGACAGACAATCTTCTCAATCCATCTGGTTTTCATCTCATGCTAAGAGAGTTCGTGTTCGACTGATTCGCACGAATTATAGAAATTATGTTATGATAAAGGATTTATTGTGGCGTTATTGTTTTCTCTAGTTTTCTGCATTTGAATGTAAGAAGATCTTGTGTTTAGATGTCTTCTTCTATAGCCTGTTGGAAACCTGATGTTTATGACAGGACTTTGCATCTCCCTGATACAAGTCTTCCCCCTACTCACCCTTACTACAACTCACTGTCTGAAGTTATCTAAGACCTCACTTGCCCATGCATGCCTAGGCTAGTTTCGGAGTTGGAACCACATCTTTCAAGCCATTATATCCATTTGATCATCCCTTTATAAACATATCATGACATTCAACTGATGGGTGTCGGGCTCTGCTCCTGCAAGCAATCCAAGAGTGACTTCCGACGCTAACATTTCTGGTGCCGTTGCTGGGGACGAAGTTGAATATTTTCCCTAGGTAGAACGATATTGAGCCTTTGATTTTGAAGGTGCATCAGACATCAGAGCCCTTAAAGATTGCTACTGTGCACCTGGCGACTCCACTGTGGCGAATCCATTATTTCCACATCACTATTTCAGCTGTGACTATTGTTAGCACACCTGAAATATGACCCTAAGGAGCTTTCTCAAGAAGGTTTCAGCAGCTACTTTCTCAGTCTGAGAAGCTTCCTAAGGTAACGACAATGTTAAGATCTGGCCTTTGATGGTGAACAAGGACCAGGCATATTTGAAGTTGCGCATCTTTCACCTGGTGACTCCGTGATTCGAGGATCCATTGGCGACTCCATTGTTTCGATATGGAAAAAATTATGGCTCAAAGGTTTTCTTTCTGTGACTTTTCCCCGATAGTTGGGTTTCCTAATGCACTTCCTGATAGAGCCCAATGGGAAGATTTCCTCCCTGAATTTCATGCAACAAGTTGGGAGGAACCCGCTGAGCATTTACTGGACTTCAATGAGGCTATTCACCGACACAATATCATGCATGAGTATGTCCGGATTAATCTCTTTAGGTATTCATTGAAGGGAGATGCTCTTGAATGGTGTCGGTCTCTTCCCGCTGCAAGCATCTGCTCTTTAACAGGTTTTCATACAGCTTTCAATTCATTTTACAAAGACTACTATCCAGCTGATTGCTTGTTTGAAAACTGTTGTGAGGAGTTTTCTTCGCTTCATGAAGACCATGTCCATGATAAATCCTTTACTGTGGAGGAAAGAATTTGCCATGAAAAAATAGAGGTGTTGAATGATATTAATTTTGTTAGCCCTGGAACGGAAGCATCTGACATTCTTTCAGATGCACCTTCTCTTTTAGATGTTCATAATGATCAACATGCCTCTTGTGAAAATTATGAGTTTATAGAGAAGATGCGGTCTATAGTAGATGGCTTACCTGGGCATCGGGTGGAAGCAGATGTTCCTAGCAGCTCTGCTCATGATGACAAAGACCCTCTCTTTTTAAAAGAGGGGTTAGTTGTGGAAGAGGTTTCTTGTCTTTTCCCCCAGGGGGTTTCTCATGATATATTTTTACCTGGGATTAAACAGAAAAGGATTATGTATGAGAAACCAGAAGCAGCAGGTCTCGTTGTCCTTGAAACGGAAATTTTTGACAGGATCACTATTCTAGAGGAGGATCATATCAATGAAGGACAACCCCTTTTTGATATATATTATAGTGATGATGAGCAAAAATATTATCCTACTTTTGATCACTATAGAGATAGTGAAGAGCAAGTCAACAAACAGAACCACCCCATGGTCCCTATTTATGATGAATACGAATTAGACCTGGGGGAGATTGAACCAGAGGAGCAGAATATTTCCTGTCCAGAGCCAGTCAGCGAGCAGCCACCACCCGAGAGCAGTGAGCCTACGTCAGTTGTCCACCATCAACCTATGCTTATCAGAGATATTCAGCCACAAGTGAACAATAGTGTAGTAGAGGAAGGTGTCTATCGCCCATTTTTTGGAATTTTCCACTCATTCTATGACCCTGTCTACAAGTACATGGAGTGGAATTTCCCCTATGCCTTGGAGCTGCCCTATTTCATCTCAACTACAGCCTGTAAGGAGGAGTTGAAGAGTGTAACCACTCTGCTGTCACAGTTACACCATCTGCTGATGATCATCGATAGAAGGAAGGAGCTTCTATCCAGGAAGCTGCTTGAATGGCTATGGTGGAAGTTTTCTTTCACCTAGCCCATGTAAAGTGTTTTATTAGCTTAGGATTGTACATAAATAATCTCCTATAAGCATGAATGTTTAGTTTGTTTTGTTTTTTTTTTCTTTCGGCCTGTATTTTCAGCAGCGCGGTGTTTTGAGCCTAACTCCATAGCCCAACAGCAAGGCACTAAAGCTGCGGAATGAGTTCTTAGAGCATCACAGGGATGAGTCTATCCCCCATGGAGCTTAATGTTAGCGACATTTCTTGTCAGGGGCACAAGAGTATTCAGGATTGCAAATGGTGCGAGGAGTGATGGGCATAGCTCATAGGATAACTCTATTTCAGGCTTAAATCAAGCGAGCGGGCACTTCAGTCTTCTATGGCAAGAATTCATCAATAGAGCATAGCAGCGATTGATGGGTAATTGCAGATTAACCGAGTCACGTAAAGTATAGCGCCTAAAGTTTTAAGGAAGTCAATGGTCGGAATCCTTCAGGAGGCACTCGCGACATTACGAGGGTCTTTGATCACAAGCAATTCAAGCACAGTAGTTATTTCGGGGTTCGTAAGTTCGGAGGGTGGACCATGTCTTTTAATTGCGTGAGATTGCGAGTTGCAAAAAAGTGCCCAGAGGGGGTCAACCTTCACTGACCATCGCATCTCGAGACTTCGCAAGGGGAGAATGCCAAAGTTCGATACTCCAGTTCACGAAGCCATGAGTTGCGAGAGGTGTTAGAGCCTGGGCTATAGCCGATGGTTACATGCAGAGAGCTTTGACCAGAAAGGGGGCCCGAACCATATTTCCATCTCAGGGATCGGTAGTTTAGAAAGGGGAGCCGAGGGTCTTTGACCCACGAACTTGCGAATTGTGAAAGGGAAAGAACTTTTAAAGATTGGGCCCGCAGTAACAGGGGGCAATCTCAGTCGTCCATTTGAAGTGGACACCTGGCACACGATTAAGCTCCCTGCCTTTTTGCCCATCGCGGTTTCAAAGTGCAAAAAATAGCTCCATCATATCCCGATACGTGAAGTAGCGAAAGCATTCAGGACCTGGGTCCTGTTATCGCACAGTTTGTAGGAAGGGTTTAGGTAGCTTGAGTCAAGGCTTCAAACTGGCGTAACAAGAACTTCCCCACAAACAGTCACCTCGATTGGGAGCTCTTTCTATTTAAGGTGGCTAATCTCAAGGGAGACGTCCCTAGTAATCTGGGGTTCTGAGAGGGCTTAAAGTTTATAGGATCAAGATAAAGGTTTCCTTTCACAGATTACTGCAAAGAAGGAGATAGTCAAAGAAGATATTCCACTGATAAGGGCACCTGTTTGCGAGACAAGACAAATGAAGCTAAAATGTGCTGCAGTGGTTAGTACTTCAAATATTAATGACTATCTTCAACATATACATGAGCAATGATAAGAGTAATTATTGACGAAGTCAATGATTGCAATGAAAGCTTATATTGATTGTCACTTCTTCAATAAATACACAAAGACACTTGCATTCAATGTAGTAAATCACAACCTTGTATTATCACAATGCAATAAAAGTCATAAATCTGCTCATACATAAATATATTTGTTGCATCACTATTGCAGATTGGGGGGTGATGTCAGCCCTAAATTATGCTAGTTTTGGAGGGAAAAAAGTGTACGTTTTACTTATTAAACCAAAGAAAATAATCTACACTTCAAATGCCAACCAAATCACAACATTTCACACTTAAATAGTGGTTAAAAGAGGCTTGATATCATCAGTATTTTTGTTGTTACAGAAGTGACGTCAGCCCTAAAACAAGTCAGTTTGAGAGATAAGGAGAAGAACGTTTTGTCAAACAAGCTTATAAATGCAATCAACAACTCAAAGTCTATCAAATCAGGTGACAAATGTCAAAACGTTTTAGGCCAAGCAAGGGTTTTAGACATGTATGATGTCACCTATAATGTTGTTGTTTTAGGGTTAGGGTTAGCTAGTCAAAGAGGTGGACGTTTTCACAAATCAACCAATGAAAATACTTGAAACCTCTATGGCTACAAAGAGGTGAGTCAGCCACAACTTTTGGTCCAAACACAAGTCTAAAAAGGGCAAGATGTCATCATCTTTTAGGGTTAGTCTAGACGCTAGGGTTAGTAGTTTTAGTTAGGGTTTCAAATCAAGAGAGTTTGAAAGATTTGTTTGAACATCAAAGACTCAATGTTGTAGCTTAAGACCAGTGCCTTGGGTATTATGGAGTCAAGGAGTAAGGCTAATGGATTGGGAGAATCTAAATCTAAGGACGGGAGAGTTAGGATTGATGGTGTTGCTATGGCAAGGCCACCAAGTAAAAACCCTAAGGGGAGGAGGCTCATTCCGGTGTAGCTAAAGCTAGGCCTCATGCTCCTCCCTCTTTCCTTAGAACTCTTTGGCAAAACGACTAGCTTTAAAATACAAGTCTAGGG
>JZKD02S2385807.1:94122-112678 GCA_000966675.3 Picea glauca
CTAATGCATATATAAGAAGGTTATAATGATCAAATATGACACATACCATGATACCTGGGACCAATTACCTCATGGAGCAAGAGCCCTCTCTGATGCAAGCCCAAGCCAGTAGTGATGGAAGCTGGTACTACTGAACAAGTCTGGTTGAGAAGAAGAAAGATGGGCCCTCCAGGGCCATGCTCAAGTCAGGAAACAATACCAACAAAAAAGGAAATATCAAGAGGGGTATGAGTCGAGTATTAGAGGCTACCAACTAATTGACGGTACATGGTGGCATCAAGTTCAGGAGAATTACATGTGGCAGTAAGAACCAGAATGGAAGGGAGAAGGGGTTGGTTTACAACTGTCCATGTGAAAGAAACGAAGAAGGTCACAAGAATACTTATACTGGGAAAAAAATTTCCTTCATTGGTTTGCAAAACTTGGAGGCCAAGAAAATAGTGCAAAAAACCTAAGTCTATCATTTCAAATTTTTTCTTAAGATTGGTTTTCACATGGTTTAAAAGTTTTGAGTCACTACCAGTAAAGATAAGTTCATCAACATAAAGGACAAGGATTATGAGATGAATTTCTAATTTCTTGGTATAGACATTAGGATAAGAATGCATCTAGAGAATCCAGTGGCAATACAAAAGTTGTCCATTTTGGCATACCAAGCCCAGGGAGCTTGCTTAAGACCATAAGGATATTTCTTAAGGTGAAAAACAAGGCTAGATTCATTCTGGACATAGCCAAACAATTGTTCCATGTAGATTTATTATTTCAAATCTCCGTGCAAGAAGGCGTATTTAACATCCACCTGATGGACCTCCCATTTATGTGAGGCAGCAAGGGAAAGAACAAGGTGGATGGAATTCATTTTATCTACATGGGAAAAGGTTTCATTATAGTCAATTCCTTCAACTTGGGAAAATCCTTTGGCAACTAATTGAGCCTTGTGTCTTTCAACACTTCCATCTGATGCATACTTAGTTATGTAGACCCATTTACATCTGAGAAGTTTTCTTCCTTTTGGAAGAGGTACAAGATCCCAAGTATCATTTTCCATTAAAGAACGATACTCTTCATTCATTTTTGTATCCTAATATAGATGACCTGAAGCTTCTGCAAATGTCTCTAGATCATGAGTTTCTAAAAATTGAGCCAAAAGAGAAGAGGTTCTATGGAACTGTGAACGTGTCTGACGCTGATCTGAAGGATCACCGAGAAGATCATCAACTACTTCTTGTGTTGAACAGACCCATCTAGAAAGTGGTGGATTTGGTGCTAGTTGAAGTTCAAAGGACTCATATGGAGGAAGGTGAGTAGGCGAAGGTGGATTTTCATCCTCATTGTCATCATCTAAAGAAGAAACCAAAACAGAAGAAGGCACAAATGATGAAGATGGATGGTAGGTCGAAGAATTCACAAATGTCAAATTCATCTCACAAGCCAAGAGATTTTCATCAAATTTAACATCTCTTCTAATAATAATTTCATTACAATGTGTATGAAGAAGTCTATAACCTTTGACATCTTCAGAATAACCAACAAATATACACTTCTCACTTTTACGCTGCAATTCTTTCCTTTTCTCATCAAGAATGTGAGCCCATGCTATACTGCCAAATACATGGAAGTGACTTACAACTAGTTTAATTTTAGTCCAAGCCTCTTCCGGTGTTATATTTTTAAGAGCCTTTGTGGGAGTGTGATTTACTATGTAATTTGCATAGTTGACGGCTTTCGTGCAATACTTTAGAATTAATCCCTTAGATTGGATCATACAATTATCCATTTCTTTTAATGTGCAGTTCTTTCTCTCAGCAACACCATTTTGTTGTGGTGTATATGGAACAATGTGTTTCATTTGGATTCCCTGTGTAGTGCAGTAACTTGTAAAATTACTGTTCACATACTTGCCTCCATTATCTGTTCTTAACCTCTGAATTTGATGTCCAAATTTCTTTTCTACAAGGACCTTGTAGGACAAAAACTTGTCAAAAACTTTGCTCTTAAGTTTTAATAAGTAAACCGAAGTACGTCTACAAAAATCATCAATGAAAGTTAAGAAATACTTGCACCCATAAAAAGAAGGAGAAGAAAGTGGACCACACAAATCACTGTGAAAAAGATGCAAAGGACCCAAGGCATGCCAAGAGGCATGTTTGTCAAAACTGTGTCGATGATATTTTTCGAGAACACAACTGACACAAACACCATATCTGCATGAAACAAGAGGAAGACCAGTCACCATCTGTTGATTACATAGTTGTTGGAATGAGTGATAGTTTAGATGACCAAACCGCTCATGCCAAAGTTTATTCAAGTCATTGCTATGAGCAACAAAAGCTGATGAAAAATATGATGACCCAAAGTTGTCAAACTTGTACACTCTAGTAATATCATCAACAATATCAGTTATAGAACATTCTTAGGATATTTTAGATCCTTGATTACAACTTGGTGAGATGAAAACTATACAGTTTTACCTTCACCTGAATGAGTGATTTGATATACTAATAGAAGGTTACAAGAAAGACTTGGAACACATAATACATCATTGAGATGACCATTTCCTACTTGAACTGTTCCGGATTCTTCAACACTAAGAGATCTATCATCACCAACAAATATTTTCTTGGTGTGACATTCATTTAGAGTAGAAAATATGTCTCTATCCTTAGCCATATGATAAGATGCTCCAGAATCAATAAGCCACTCATCAGAAGTAGAAGTAGAAGTTGTATTAAAGGAGAAACCATAAGCTGAAAGTGCATGTCCATGAGAAGAAGAAGAAGAAGTAGATTCAATGCTAATGTTGTGCTTCTTCATCACTGCTTCTAAAGATTCCATATTCATGAATCATTTGGACTCATCATGACCATATTTATCACAAAAGTTGCAATGTCTGTCAGTCTTCTTATTTTTATATTTTGCTCCTTTGTCTCCATTAGGAGCGGAAGGTGTCTCAATGGGTTTGGGACCCTTATATTGCTTGCTATTGTGGAGAGGATGTTGCTTCTTGGTATTCTTGGATTTATCTTTCTAATGGACAACTAAGGCTTTGTTGGAGGTACCTGCAGTGTTGATCACTCCAAGTTGTACTAGTTTATCTTTCTCTCTAATCAAAGCATCACAAAAGTTCTCAAGACTGGGTTTTTGACAAGCTACCTCTAGAGCCTCTTGCATGGCATAAATGGTAGATACAAACACAGAATATGCACTACCTATCTTAGAAAGATTAAGATAAATTCAACGATATTCATCTATCTTTATCTTACATTCTTCACATAATGTTCTGAGTGTTTTAAACTTAGATAGATAGTCTTCAATGCAAGAAAAATCACTTGGAATTAAAGTTAGTAATTGATTTTCTAACTGTTGTGCTCGAATAATATTTTTTTTACCAAACACAGACTCAATCTTTTCCCAAGTTTCTTTGGATTTATCAATTGATTGAAGGTGGAACCTTCAATAAGGAGAGAAGGACATTTTGATTAATCCACATTCTTCGTCATTCCTATTATCCCATTTGGATTTCTTATCAACATCAGTGGGTGTTGTTTCCTTTCCCAAGATAATATGGTACAAGCCTTTAGTTCTTAATAAATCCTCCATATGGGATTTCCATTGGAAGTAGTTGGTGTTGGTAAGTAAGAAATTACTTGTAGTAGCCATATTAAATGTGTAGATAATATGTATTTAAGAACTGAAACTGATGATCTAAATGGAAATATCTCAAAATGTTATGCGGTTTTAAAAAAAACGACACTTAAAACAGACTTCATATGTGAGAGTTATTCCATTTTAAAAAATGGCATAAACGGTAACCAAAGGACCACGTGGTGGTGTAAGTTGCTTTATGAAGTGACCCACTTTTATAACGAGAAGTGGGGATCACTTTTACAATGAAGTTACTTCATGCAAAACAAATAACTCTAAAATAAAATATTAAAGCTACTTATAGTGATTCACTTTTATACTTGAAGTGAAATACACTTTACGATTTTAGCATGAACTTTTTCAAAACAAGTAACAAAAGAGAGACTTGAACTCAAGACCTCTTACTTAATAAGATAACTTTTAACCAAATGGTCTAGAAAAACATATTTTATTGTTTCGCAAGAGGATTGTTGTTGTTGTTGTTGCTGAATATGGCCTTGGAGAGTGTGCTAAAAAAAAACTATTTTCACACAAGATAAAAATTTCGCTTCTTGATGACAACAAGGGTTAGATCTTGGTTAGTTGACCCAAAAGATGCACCTTTTCCTATTTGTTTCTGATTTGATGAGATCGCATAGTGCACTGGGAAAATATCATATGTAGATATAAAAGAGTAGAAACCCGAAAACAAATAATATCAAACCGAAATAAAACCAAAATAATACTTTGCAAAAATTTAAAAAATGTGTATTCAGGCTTTATATCTCCGAATCTGACTGTAATGGTCGTATCTTGGGAAAATAAAAAACTTTTTGAGTGAAAAGAAAAGTGTGCTTGACTGAAATGAGTGCTCTGGATGCAATGGAACAGTCCTCTCAGCCTAGAAATGTATGAAAATGATAGAAAATTGATATGAGGAAACTCGGCTTCACGATCTCGATCTACAACAGGAGCGGGTCTTCAAACAGGCTCTGATACCATGTTCGACAACACAAGTATTCCAATAGAGGAAAAACACCTCCAGTAATCACTCACATAACCAGATCAAAGATCAACACATCGATGTTTTCACATGGTAAAACCTCTATGGTGAAACATCCACGACCCCACCCAATGCGGCCACGTGGAGAAGTTTATTAATGAAAAGAAAAATATTATAGAGATATTTTACAAGATATTTTATCAAAATCGATCATTAACAAATGACCCTCCATGATCTTTAAATAGATATCATGGACCAATTGGGTGTTAATCCACAGATCAATGGCCGTTAAGATCGAGGAGAGTATGAACCGTCAGATCAGTCTATGTCGGGAACATATCGTGACCATCAGATTTCCTAACTACAAATGCATACTAATGCATACTAAAGAAACACACTTTTACCTAACGACACATTAGACCAAGTAGATCTTAACTAACTCCTAAGTGTCTAAATATCCTAACACCACTTGTTCAAGGGATTTTCACAAGAAGCAAATTTCCCATGTTTGACAAGTTATGGTCATATTGTACCCAAGAAGAATCAATACTAATATCCAAATCACAGAATACAAGTGACGACAAAAAACAAGTTCTTGTTGCTCACGTGAAGAAAAGGAAATGAAGGGAAGAAGTCAGTGTGAAGAAAACTAAAAGATCACGTTATAAGAAGGATACGTCAAATGCCAGATGTTATAATTGCAAGAAGATGGGACATTATGCCACACAATGTCATCATAGACATGAAAAGGGAAAGAGGAAGCATCATGCACATGTAACATATACAAAAGAGCCCACAAAGGATTCAAAGGATGAAGAATTTGTATTTATTTAAACACTCACATGTACTATCACTCAAGGAAGTGATACTTGGATCTTATATAGTGGTGCTTACAAACATGTGACCAGATTCAAAAGTTACCTTACAAATCTAACAGAAAAGAGCTCGTCCCTTCAAGTGGAGCTTAAGGATGATTCCATACACATAGTCAAAGAAGTTGGAGAATCCTCATTTCAACTTGTCTCAGGTAACCCTATTTCAATCAAAGATGTTTTATTTATACAAGGCTTAAAGAATAATCTTCTTTCTATTTCTACTTTAGAAGATAAAGGATTTAGGGTATCTTTTGTGGATGGCCAAGTTCTTATATGGCCCAAGAATTCAAACAAAAATAAATCTATCGTGATTGGCGTCCGAGAGAGAGGATTGTATAAATTGAAGGGACACCAAGAAAAATCCCTTGTACATAACAGTGCTAGCTCTAGTGAGATATGGCATTGAATACTTGCTGACATAAATTATAGAACACTACCAGTATTGAGAAATATGGTTACAGGTGTTCTAGACATCTAGGTAGAACATGATGGAATATGAAAAGGTTGCACACTTGGAAAGAATGTCAAGGGAGTATTTACTAACAGTGATAGCATGTCTAAGGGGATCTTGGACATCATACACTCTGATGTATGTGAACAGTGACGGTGACATCCTTAGGAAACTTTGTATACTATGTGCCATTCATAGATGACTACTCACGAAAGACATGGATCTACTTCTTGAGAGAGAAAAATGAATTCTGCAACAAGTTTCAAGAATTCAAGGCCTTAGTTGAGAATCTCTCTAGAAGGAAGATCAAAATATTGAGATTCGATAATGGAGGTGATTACACCTCAAATGAATTCAAATAATTTTGTAAATAAGCGTGAAAAGGGGATATAAAAACTCCCTACAACCCCCAGTAGAATGGGGTTGCAGAAAAAAAGAACAGATCGATTGTAGAGGCAGCGAAAGCGATGATCCATGACCAAAGTATACCCCTGCACTTATGGGAAGAAGCATCAAATACAACCATAAGTGTCAAAAATAGAATTCCTCATAAGATATTGGGGAACAAGACACCTGAAGAGGTGTTTACTGTAAAGAAACTAGAAGTTAGGCACTCGAGGATATTTGGTTGTCTAGTGTACATTCATGTTCCCAAGGAAAAGAGAACAAAGTTGGAGCCTTCACGAAACAAGGGAATCTTCGTTGGATATATTGAGACTTTGAAAGCTTACAAAATATACATTCCAGGGTAGAGACATATTAAGGTCAACTAGGATGTAAACTTTGATGAATATGAAGACTTTATAAGATTAAGGGAGTCTCACATGGATGATGAATGAGAAGAGAAGGAGGATCCAAAGGATGCAATCATGGTTGATTCTTCTCTAGAGGAATCCATTTCAGAAGTTCAGAATCAGATGGTAGAGTCAAAGAGACCTGTAGATCAACCCATGGAATTTGCAGTCACCAGGAAGAGACTGTCTTGGCTTCAAAACACATTGCAAGAAGATGAAGGACATTAAAATCCCAAAGTATCTTTTAGAGAGAGCAAGAGACCACACAATTTTTCCAACTATGTGTCGTTGATGAGAAAAATCATTGATTCTGAACCTTCCACCTTTGAAGAAGTTTCTAAGAAGCAAGAATGGAAGGATTACATGATGGAGGAGTACCAATCCATCATAAAGAATGATGTGTGGGAAGTGTTTTTGAGATGAGAAGGGAAGTCAGTTGTGGCTTTCAAGTGTGTCTACAAGATCAAGCATGCTACAGACGACAACATAGATAAATACAAAGAAATATTTTTGGCTATATGGTTCTCCTAGAAAGAGGGAGAAGACTATGATGAGACATTTTCTCCATTAGCAAAGTACACTTCTATTGCAATTGATTTAGTGATGGGATGGAAATTACACGAGATGGATGTCAAGACTACTTTCTTGAAGGTGTAATAGAGGAAGAAGTGTACATAAAGAAGCCACAAGGGTTTGTGATCCATGGGAAGGGATCCCATGTGTGAAAACTGAAGAATGATTTGTATGGACTGAAGAAGGCACCCAGGGCATGGTATTCTAGGATAGATGACTATATGATGAGATTAGGGTTTACCAAGAGTAATGCAGATCCTAACCTTTACTACAAGGTTGAAGATTGTTTCCCACCGATTGTGGTCCTGTATGTGGATGACCTGTTTCTAACAAGAGATGAGAAGATCATATATGGTTGCAATAGGGATCTCACTTCAACGTTAGAGATAAAGGATATAGGTTTGATGCATTATTTCTTGGGATTAGAGGTGTGGCAAAGGCTAGATGAGATTTTACTCTCCCAAGGAAAATATACCATTGATATCTTGCAAAGATTCAGGATGATGGAGTGAAAGTCCATGGCCACACCTATGATGAAAAATCTGAAGCTCTTGAGCAATTCATATTCATATTTGGTAGATACCATGATGTACATATAATTGTTGAGATCCTTGATGTACCTGGTTAACACCATGCCAGACATATGATTTGTGGTGAACACTTTGAGTTAGTACATGGTTGAACCCAAACATGTACATTGGACGTAAGAAAAGAATGTGTTGAGGTACCTACATGGTATAGTTGGATATGGACTTAGATATGTATCAGATGAAGAAGTGAAGTTGTAGGGATACACAGACTTTGACCAGGCAAGGAGTGCAGTGGACCAAAAAAAGACATTAGAATGTTGCTTCAGTTTGGGATCAGACATGATATCATGGTTGAGTAGGAAGAAGACATCAATGGCACTTAGTACAATAGAGGCAGAGTATATCACAGACAACATTGCAAGCTATGAAGCATTGTTTCTTTAGAAGTTACTTGCAAGGATATTTGATCTAGATTTGGAGCCAATTTTGATACATTGTGACAATCAAAGTTGCATATATATTCCAGAAAATCTTTTCTTTCATGACAAGTCAAAGAAAATAGAGATAAAATGTCATTACATCCAACACATGGTGGAGAGAGGAGTTGTGGAGCTCCAATAAATATCCAGGAACGAGCAGATAGCGGACATTCTCACCAAGTTGTTGTCTAGAGTGAATTATGAGTACTTCAAAGACAAGCTTGGCATGATGCAAATATCCACCCTTGTTAAGAGGGAGGTGTGGTGTTTATCTCCTCCATATGGCTAACCCCTCCAGCCAAGGGTTTCCCCGATCAGTCATGTGAGATGAATGAGGGAGTAATGCACAACCAGGTACAAGTCTTTCCTATGCCATATGAGGTGGCTAGGTGTGAATAAGACTTGCAACTTAGCCTTGCCTTCACTGTGTGAGGTGGATAGGTGTGAATGGGGATATGGTTGTAGTATTTCCTACACCATGCGAGGTGGATAGGTGTGAATAATACTACTGGGAGAGGAGAAACATCATGATATATTCATGGAAACTATAACAGTGGTTGTGTACCACTAAACAACATGCTTGTAGTTGTGTGCTACTAGTAGATCGCTACGTATTCGTGAGACTATGGTAGTGGTTGTGTACCACTGGACAACATGCTATTAGTTGTGTGATACTAGTGGATTGCTATGTAGTGATGAGACTATGGCAGTGGTTTTGTACCACTAGAAAATAGTTGTGTACTACTATGGCATGGCAACAATTGTGTACTATTGGACGTCATTGCAGTAGTTGTGTGCTACTAGTTGATTGCAGCATAGACATAAATACTATGGTGGATAATTTGAGCTACCAACAGCATGGTAGTAGCAGTGTTCTACTAGTTGATTGAAGAGTAGTTAGTGGACTACTAGAGGAAGAAATCATGGAAATTTACCTCCCAAGCTAAGAGAGAGTGTTGATGTTTCAGTAGCTACGAGAGGTATTTTCCTTATAGACAACCTTTCTTAGAACAAGAGAAGATTCCAGAAGTCCAAGAAGACCATCGAACAAATGGAAGAACATGCTGGAAGAGAAGTTCACCCACATGAAAAGAATAAAGTGAAATTAAAATATCCAAAGAAGAAGTCAACCTAGCTAAAGTGACTTGAAGAATATAAATATAGAGGACACCTTGCTCATTTGGACACACACTCACTCACTCTCTCACTGAAGAAGGATGCGCAAGTCTGGGCCAAGGAATAAGACATTGCACTGTGACATCTGAGGTTCTTGGTTATTCTTAGTGGTGGTTTTCTCTTGTATGCTTTGTCTAGGAAGAGGTGTGCTATTGTTGTATGGTGTTGATATTACAGTTGCTAGCACTAGTTTGTGCGGTAGCCTAGTGCTAGGGTTTCTTCATTGTCTGTTGCTCTTGAGATCTAGTTTAGGGTTGGATTAACTTGGACATAATCTATCTAAGAAGGGTTGGTTGGGTTTTTCCCCCATTTTGGGTTTTTTCCCCATTTGGGGATTTTCCAAGGATAAAATCTTGTGTTATCTTATTCTTTTTATTCTTCTTATTTTCCAGTATATGATATAAATGTTATTAAAAAAATATCTAAGAACAATGGTAACTCTACAACTCTATAAATTAAGAAAATATAGTATATGTAAGAGAGAGAGAGAGGGGGGGAGAGGGAGAGAAGGGGAGATATGTAGGAAGAGAGAGAGAGGTGGAGATGATATGGAGAGAGAGGGAGGGTTAGAGAGAGGGAGGGTTAGAGAGAAAGGGTGGAGGTGTAATATCCCCAAGGATGAGCCCTTGTTGTATTTATGAATTGTAAACATATTTTGTAGGCTGATGAGTCGAGTGTTGATAAGTTGGTGGGATTATGTGTTTATTGGGCTGAAGAGACTAAGTGTTAAAGGCAAGGAGCCTGATTTTGTATACGTAATTATGTAGATCATTAGTGAAATATAGACATGGATGCGTGCAAATTGACCATGAAGAAAGAGTGATGGGGGACTAAGCTTCCACAAGGTGGGTAAGGGAAAGGGGGATGAAAGGTTGGAAAGAGGGATACGCTTAGGGTATTAAGTCCTTGAGAATAATAATTTATTATTATTCCAAAGTTGAGTGAAAGACATGTTTTTTATCCTAAGTCCTGGGAGAGGCAATGTGTGCAAAAGGGAATGCATGCAGCTCTAGGAAGACAAGTGTCGACCTGGGCGCATGCAGTTAAAAGTTGAAGCATCCACTGAGTTGGGGGTTTGCTGGTCATTCTTTCCCATCCTCCATCTGAAACTGTTGGACCTTTGTGAATGACCTCTGCCCCTCACACACCTCTGGAATCAACAATCTATGAGTCAAACTGTGTTGGGGTTCTCTTGTCATTCCATATTCCTGTGAATTTTGTATGGCCTTTTTGATTTGATCTTGACATACCCATGCGCACCTGAGCAGTCACCCAATGGGAGGGAAAACCAACCTGTGTCATCCTTGAACCCAAAATATCCGGTCTTGTAGAGACAAGTTCATACCTGGACTGCTTGGGTCACTACCTTCTGTTTTCCTGAGTTGTTTTGACTAGTTACCATTGCTGTCACCCATACCTTGCTAGAACTGAGTCGAAAGTGGTTGAAGAAGCTGGTTGTCAGGCCCATGGTTGAAGAGGTAGTTTGTTAGGCCTATGAGAATCTCTCTCGAGGTGAGATATTTTTTTGGGAAGTGGTTTTCTCCCAGAGAGAGTCCAACACCAGCTACATAGCTCTGAGAATTCTTGATCTGACCTGTTCCTGAGACCCTGAGACACAGGTGAAGCAACCGATGGATTGTGTGATAGTGAAGGTGTATACTCCCAGGTGGAACATGCATGTGGGGAATGAGAGTCTATGAGTAGTGGGCGTAAGAAGGCTCTTGGAGAGAATCCTTTCAGTTGCACTGTGCAACTTTCCTCTAACCTCTGCCTAGTCTAGGATTCCCTTGCCCGGGGTGGAGCTTAGTCCCAGCTCGGGGGTGACCCACTACTGAGCATGATGAGAAACATGTTCTAAGGCTGGGAGGTTCATGGAAGTCCTACACGTTGTTGGTGGATTTACTCCAACTGAAAGATAAGTATCAATTATGTTCTTAATTATGTATTTTATGCATGTTATGTGATGCTTGAATGTTATCATGTATTCCGTTGCATGTGGATTTACTGTTAATCTTGTTTGAATTTGAATGGTAATGGTAAACTCTATGTTATGTGTTTTAAATTGATTAAAATGCCTTATATATATGTGAATGTTCCACGTAGTAGTGTTTTCTGGCTTGTTGGTGGCTGGGGATGTTACAATCTGGCACTAGAGCCATGGTTTCAACAGTGAGCCTAGATGATCCATGTTAGTGGTTAACGAGACAAAGTTTTCAGAGTAGATTGTTGTCAAAGTACACAAAATTTGAGTTCAAAGCCAAGGTTTCAATGTTGATCCTGGATGGGCCGGATATGTGGTCTTTGGACCCAAGTTTCAGGTGGAAATTGTATCTGGAGGGACTAATTTCGGACCTCAAAACATTCCTGAGTGCCAATAAGTTACATTGGTTGTGTTCTGAAGCTCAAGAGGAGTAGTAGTATCGTAAAACCATGACAAAAGTGGCATTGGACCATAGAGTAATGTGGGCCATAAAATCTATTGTTGGAAGCAGTCTGGACCATTATATCCATGTCCAGAAAAGAAAAGGAGAGTGTTGAGGAGGAAATAGATCCCAAGTCATCAGATCTGAGCATAAATGATCGACAGTCATATGATCCAGGTTGACAAGTGGCACAAGATCCACAACTTCATAGTGAGAGAACTTTGGAAGTTCTGTGATCGAGGAGAAAGTGAAATAGCTGAAGTGGATCTACACCGTAGATCTAGAGAGGAGAGCCCGACCATTGGATTAACCAATGTCAAAAGGTAAAACATAGTGGTGAAGGGCGAAAGCTTCTGAAGCTTCGAATTATGGAGTTAATCTAGATATTCCATCAAGAGGGAAGCTTTTCAACAGATCTAAGACTTTGGGGAAAGTCACTTCGGGAATATCTCAAGTGTGGAGTGTGACAAACTCCTGAAGTCCTAAAGGTTGAAGTAGTTCGCAACTGTCCCTTGCGAAGGACACACATCAAGAGATTGTGTACTTTGGGTGGAAGCACTTCATGAGGAGGCAAGGGTTGTGATTTTGAAACTCCTAAAGCGTGAAGTGTCAAAGTCACTCATAGCCATTGATCGTGAAGGATGACATGCATTGGTAGATCATGAACTCAGAGGGAAAGTGTTATAGGAAAAAGAGAGCGTAGAGGAGTAAAATCTCTCGAAGCTCAAAGAGACGAAGTGTTAATTCATGATGATGTCACCAGGAGGTCACATGGACCTTTCCTATACCTTCCACATGCCCTCACCCAAAATTTTTACCCCTATACTATGTGAGACCTGAGGTTGAATAACATAGTTAAAGGTTGGAGGACCCACACTAGCGTTGATCACAATACATCAAGATCGATGGCCAGGAGGTATTGCAGGGACCCTAGTTGCATGGGAGTTAATTCTCCAAGGCAGTCCTGTAATCCAAACCACAGTTTTCTCAGGGGGATACATGTCAGCATCATAAGAATTACAGGATGAAAGGAAGGTTACTCCAGACCACCATTTCATGCCCCCACAATTGGAAAAGAGTAAGTGATGTGACATACTGACATCAACAAAAGTGTCATGAAAGTGTTCGAAAATTAATGGTTCAGACATTGGGGGTGTGCGGACATGAAATCCTCTGAAGTCCCGAAGCTCCAAAGCTCTGAAGTCTCAGAGCTCACATGATTGAATTTCCATAGAAAGTGTTAGCCATTGGATGCCAAGTAGTAGTAGACAGTTTATCCACCCTACTTCGCGAGTTCGTTAATTTAGAAATACGATAGTCTGTTGTGATGTATTATGAAGGTTATTGAAACCAAAAGGCCTGAGTACACACTTATTGATATAGATCTTGGTCATGACCCATTGTCATGTGGGTTGGGGACTGAGAGAAAGGGGCTAGTGCTCAAAAACTTCATAGAGAAGAGCCCGAAAGAAAATGGAGTTTGAAATTTTTCTTGAATCATATTTGTTTTTTGTGGGATCTGTTAAGGAATGATGGCCTGGAAAATTCTAGTTGATTGTACGTTGTGTTTGCATAAGTTTAATGAGTTCCAGAACCAAATAGAGTTGAAACTAAGTGCAAAGAAATGAAAGAGGCACAAACTGCTTCCAATTCATATAATGAAGAAAAAGGAATAGATGTCCATTTGGTAGTTTAAGGATCAAACTCCAATGGACATAGAGAAGAGATAGATAAGGAAGGGCATATGATGAAACCATTGATCGTTTGAAGAAAGATGCCCAAAATAACCAAGAAGATAACATAAATGTCATGAAAGAAAGGGATCAACAGGGATAATTCAACTTAAAGTTTATGCAGAGCCTGGAAAGAATCAAAAAGAAGTTGGATAAGGAGAGTGACTCAAGAAAAATAGGGAGTCGCAAGAACCCTGAGAAGAAAAGAAGATCAAGAAGTGTTAGCAGGCATCATCATCACTCCTTGAAACATTCCAATAAGGATTCACACAGTAGTTCAAGCCCATATCCTACCAGAAAAGATAGGATATCTAGAGTGGATGAACTGAAGCGTGAAATGAACAAGATTAAGCCTCCTACATTTGATGGAGAACATAAGAAGGAGGAAGATGCCAAGACATGGTTTCTTGGCATGAGGAAATATTTCCAACTATAGAATTATTCCTCTCATGCAGAAGGAAGAATTGAAATGTATCAACTGAAAGGAAAAGCATTGATGTGGTGGGATCAACTTGTGCAGGTGCAACACATTAGAGAGAAAGATGTCATGTGGAAAGAGTTCAAGAGGTATTTCGAAAATAAATACTTGACTAAAAGATATTATGCCAGAAAAATGAAAGAGTTCTTTGAACTCAAGCTGGGTATCATGTTCATTGATGAATATGAGTGAAGGTGTTTGGAATTACTGAAGTATGTTTTGTTCATCAAGGATGAGAATGTCAAAATTCAAAGGTATCTGATTGCACTACCACCTTTCATTGGGGAAAAGATTCAGTATGATGACCCTAAGACTATGGAAGAAACTATAAGAAGAGAAAAATGCTTATGTGATGTAACATACCCACTACCTAAAATTGAACTTTTTTCGTTGATTTCTCAATAATGAGAATCCCTGAAGCTTGTAGCAGTAAAAATGCCAATCCCCGATCCACGGTCTTTCATTCACCTACCTGGATCTTTGCACATAACCGTGGTCTTTCCCTAATAATAATTTCGATTTTTCAGGGTTTCATCCTTTATTTTGTTGAGGGTTCCCATGCTCTTGATTCCCTGATCTCTGACGAGATCTCTTTCGGAATTATCCCCTCCTGGCTATGCCCTCTGGTCCATATGACCGCTCTCATAAGACCACAGCCTTATATCCTCCTTTCGGAGTTTTGGGTTTCAAATTCCCGATGAGCTCCAATGTCCATTAGCCCTCCAGGCTAGACTCTTGTTCCACGTGACCTCCTCTATAGGACCGTAGTCATATCACCTATCGGGGCTACAGGGTTTCCAAGGCCAAGGTGCACTCATCCTCAGGATTTGCGATCCCTCGAATCCCGACCCCCGCTATGATGACAGCTAACAACTCCTGTCCACCTTTAAATTAATCAACGGTTGTGATCGTCTAATGGATCAATGGTCCCTGATATCCCTCAGGGTTTGGGGTTTCAAATGTCGAAGAACATTTGTCTACAGGATTGTCGATCCCTCAAATCCCGATTCTTTGCCATGTTGACGGCTGGCCCACACAATGGCGCCTCCTTCCTTGTCTATTGTGCTGATAGCTGGCTTCCACTCATCGGGGTGTCGGAATTCACGATTCCATCCCTCATAAACACTTTGTCACCAGGATCCCTGATATCCTGATGACCCAAATGCCGATCAACAACTTCCTATCAGGACTTTCCCTGATGGCGCTGATTGCTGCCATGCATCCTCCTCTAATGGACGGTCTTGATTTCTCTAGGATTTCAAGACTTGTGATGTCCCAATTCTTTCAACCTCAAGAACCCCAATTTCCCTATGTCAAATATCCCGACTCTCTTCATATTTCTGACACCTGTCTCCCCAAATGGACGGCTCAGATTTATGACGGGGTTTTCACTATGGACTTCCCCAATCCATTGTCCATGGGAATGTTGATATTTCGACTCCTAATGCTTCGATATATGCCACGTGTTTCCACCAACGGACGGTCCAGATCTTCCCGGCGTTTCGAGACTTGAAGTGTCTCGATTTTATTGTCCTCGTGACTCTCGATTTCACGAACACCAATATCTCGATGACCCCGAGATTTTACCTCTGCCTATGAGAGTTTAACTCCTACGCAACTCTTGACAGATCTGATGGTTGTCGGGTATCTGGACACAAATCCGATGGTCTAGATATGTTCCACCACGCGCACTCTTCCACTACTTCGTGTATGTGGAAATATCAACGGTCCAAATGTTCTCATGGACCTTGGGGGGGGGGGTCTACGATCCCAATTTCATCGCTATTTATGAATATAGAGAGAGAAAAAGGGGCAAGGTATGTAACACCCTTGTTACTTTCATCAATCTAATGGTCGTGAATGACCATGGGTCTTTCGACAGGATGTCATCCGTCTATTCGTTACTTATTCTTACGCTGCTACTTTGAAATCTTAAGAGGGTCATTCCTCCTTGTATAGGGTTATTAAGACTTGCACCTTCAAGTCCTTTTTCCAGGTTCTTGGTAAACCTTTCCAAGGAGAGAATCTCTGTAAAGAGATCTATACTGAGGTGTTCCTGGAGACAGATAAGGGTAAACAACCTCCCGAGAACGGCCTGGAAGCCTAACTTAGTTCAACCTAGGCATAATTAGATTCATTTTATCAATGTAAGTCATGCATGGCTTCCTCTATTATAAGCATATGTCCATTAATTATTATCTAAACACTGCACAAACATTCTTACATTGAAATCATTCACAATTTCACATTTCTATGAGTATATATATATATCAATATATAAATTTCAAGATGCAATATGTAAAATACTTATCAGAAATAACACCAAAAGTGGGTGCAACTGCTAAGAGGGGTGCTTGTTTACACCCAACCGGAGGCACAGTGACTCCCGATGGATTTACGACTAGCCACCCCTGAGCTGAGACCACGTTGTTGTTGAGACTGCGTCTCTCTGTCTGGAAGTGACCAAGAGTGAACGTTGCAATCCTTCCTCTCTGCTATCACTCACTCTGCGTAATGCCAGAGTTCCCCTCGCATCTGCCCCTACAATCACTTCTTCCATATGCCTTATCCTCTAGCGAGGTTGCGTGTGACACAATTACCCTCGCAGCAACCAAGCCTGATGACTCTACGAATAGGCGGTTCACCATCCCATCCCTCATCAAGCCGTCTGCCTACCAACCTGAAAGACATTAAAATTTGGGGGCCAGCAAGCCGCTTTTGGTTCTCTGGGCCAGTGGAGTCCAAATACGGTATTAATTCTTGGTGGAAGTTAACGCCACCTTTCCAAGTGCCCTCCACCACCATCGTGGTCTCTTTTCTGCACATCCCCTCTCAGCAGTCCTGTAATAAATTAAAAATGTTATTCATATTCATTGACCTTTTCCTCAAGGTCCATTTACATCACATATTCATATTTATGAGTTTTCCATAGTTCTTGGCTAGTCCAGTTATATTTACAAGCTGGGGGAAACAGGGTGTTACAATTCCCTCCCCCTAAAAAGGAACATCATCCTCGATGTTCTTAGATACTAACATGATTTTCATGTACAAAAGTAAACAAAATCGGATATGCCTATCTCATGGCATCCTCCATTTCCCATGTAGCCTCATCTGGACCAAAATGTTTCCACTGCACATTGACCTGTGCAATGGTTATGTTCCAGAGTAGGGTTTCCTTTCTGTGTAGTATGCATTGGGGTTCTGGTAGAAATTCTCCCTCCGGTTCCACCTGGATCATAGACCAGTCAATTATATGATTAGCATCATGTACATATTTATTCAATAATGAAACATGGAAAACATTATGTTCTTTTACTGTGGCAGGAAGTGCTAGCCGATAGGCTACAGGTCCCACTCTATCTAGAACCTCAAAGGGTCCATAATACCGAGATGCCAATTTGGCACAAGATCCCATTTTCAGGGAACTCCTTCTGGGCTTAATTCTGAGATATACATGGTCTCCCATTTTGAACTCTCTTGGAGTTCTCTTTTGATGAGCATAACTTTTCTGTCGGTTCTGAGCGACCTTCATATTTTGTTTTATCTAAGTCACTTGTTGTTCCATTTCTTTCAACATGTCGGGTCCAAAAGAAATCCTATTTACATGATTACCCCAGCTGACTGGAGTATTACACTGTCTACCATAGAGGACCTCGAAGGGACTCATCTTTAAGGATGCTTGGTAACCATTGTTGTAGGCAAATTCTACCAATGGCAGGTAGTCTTCCCATTTCCTGGGTTGATGCATTACATGCATCCTTAACATATCCTCTAATATATGATTCACTCTTTCTGTCTGTCCATCAGTTTGAGGGTGATAGGAGGTGCTAAACAACAACTTGGTCTCCAAACTCGCCATCAGTGATTTCCAGAAATTGGAAGTGAATTTTGTGTCTCTGTCAGATATTATCTCTTTCGGCATGTCGTGCAGTCGAAACACCTCTTTCATGAATACCTGGGCGATATCTATCGCCTTGCAGGTCGATTTCATGGGGATGAAATGAGCAGACTTTCTCAGTTTATCCACCACTACCATAATGGCGTCATTATGTTTGGTTGAAGTTGGCAATCCAGTGATAAAATCCGTAGAGATGGTCTCCCATTTCCATTCTAGGATGGGTAAAGGGTGTAGTAGTCCAGCTAGGTGTTGATGTTCTGCTTTAAGCTGTTGGCATTCTATGCATTGGGCCAAATATTTTTCTATGTCTTTCTTCAATCCAAGCCAATAAAATTGTTTTCGGGTGGCAGTGATCATTTTTTGGTATCTTGGGTGACCAGTGTAGGGTCTTTTGTGTTGTTCATCCATGATGAACCTCTTCAATTCATCACGATTTGGAATGTAAATTCTATCTCTGTAGGTGAGCAGACCTCCTTCGGTCATCTGGTAGCCTTCATATTTTTCTCCAGCGGGTTCTTG
>JZKD02S2385807.1:118290-159017 GCA_000966675.3 Picea glauca
GTGGCCTTGCCATAGCAACACCATCAAACCCTAACTCTCTTGTCCTTGAGTTTGAGTTCCTCCTAAACCATTAGTCTCACTTCAAATTGACTCCATTAACCCAAGGCACTAGTCTGGAAACCTTCTTGATCTTGTTTATGCCTTAAACCTTTTTCAAACTACTTTTAATTTGAAACCCTAACTAACCTAGAGTCTAACCCTAGCTAATTTTGAACTAACCCTAATGAGATAACGTTTTTCCCTAAATAAATCTTTGCTTCGATAAAAAGCTGCAGCTGAGTTATCTCTTCATAGCCATAGAAGTTTTATGAAATTACATTGGTTAATTTTGTCAAAACGTCCACTTCTTGGCTAGCTAACCCTAAACTGCAGACAACAAAATTTACATAGGTGACATCACACCCTTTGGATCTCTTGTTTATACCTGCAACATTGTGATACTTGTCATCTATTTTGATAGGTTTTGAGCCATTGATAACATCTATAAGCTTGTTTGGTAAAACGTTGTGCTCTTTCCCTTCCAACATAACCTATCAATAAGGCTGACGTCATCATCATTGCAGCAACAATATATAGTGACGCAGCTACCTTATATATGTGAGCTATTTTGAGATATTTATTGCATTGACATATAATACAAGGTTTAATTGTGAACATTGAATACTCATTATCTCTTATGCTTTGTTGAAGAAGTGATATCAACCATTTGTCTCTGTTTAGCCATCATTGACTTAGTCAATAATAGCACTTAATCATTTGCTCATATATATGATAAGATAGTCTTTAATGCTTATGAAGTACTAATCCACTGCAAGCACATACTCTAGCTTTGTTTGTCTTGTCTCGCAAACAGGTGTCGTCCAGTGGAAGACATTCTTCTTGACTATCTCATCTTTGGCAGTAATATGTGAAAGGGGACCTCTTATCTTGATCCATTATCCTTTAGCCCCTCTAAAACCCAGATTACATAGGGACGTCTCCCTTGGACCAGCCATCCTAAATAGAAAGAGCTTCCCATCGAGGTGATAGTGGGTGGGGAAGCTCATGTTACGTCGGTTTCAAGCCTTGACTCAAGATCCTTAGACCTTTCCTACAAACCATACGATAACAGGTCCATATGACCGCTCTCATAAGACCACATCCTTATATCCTCCTTTCAGAGTTTTGGGTTTCAAATTCCCAATGAGCTCCAATGTCCATTGGCCCTCCAGGCTAGAATCTTCATCCACGTGACCTCCTCTATAGGACCATAGTCATATCACCTATCATGGCTATGGGATTTCCAAGGCCAAGGTGCACTCATCCTCAAGATTCGCGATCCCTCAAATCCCGACTCCCTGCTATGTTGATAGCTAGCAACTCTTGTCCACCTTTAACTTAATCAACAGTCGTGATTTTCTAATGGATCAATTGTCCCTGATCTCCCTCGGGGTTCGTGGTTTCAAATGTCAAAGAACATTTGTCTACGGGATTGTCGATCCCTCAAATCCCAATTCTCTGCCATGTTGACAGCTAGCCCACACAATGGTGCCTCCTTCCTTGTCTACAGTGCTGACAGTTGGCTTCCACTCATCGGGGTGTCGAACTTCGTGATTCCATCCTTCATAAACACTTTGTCACTAGGATCCCTGATATCCCGATGACCCAAACACCGATCAACAACTTCATGTCGGGACTTTCCCCGATGGTGCCGATTGCTGCCACGCATCCTCCTCTGATGGAAGGTCCTGATTTCTTTGGGATTTTGAGACTTGTGATGTACCAATTCTTTCGACCTTAGGATCCCCGATTTCCCGATGCCGAATATCCCAACTCTCTTCATATTTATGGCACCTGTCTCCCCAAATGGACGGCTCGGATTTGTGTTGGGGTTTTCACTATGGACTTCCCCGATCCCTTGTCCATGGGAATGCCGATATTATGACTCCCTATGCTTCGATCTCCACCATGTGTTTCCACCAACGGATGGTCCAGATCTTCTTGGTGTTTCAAGACTTGAAGTGTCTCGATTTTCTTGTCCTTGTGACTCCTGATTTCATGAACGTCGATATCCCGATGACCCCAGGATTTCACCTCTGCCTATGAGAGTTTAACTCCTACGCAACTCTTGACAGATCCAATGGCTATCGGGTATTTGGATCCAAATCCAATGGTCCATATCTGTTCCACCACGCGCACTATTCCACTACTTCGTGGATGTGGAAAGATCAATGGTCCAAATGCTCTCATGGACCTTGGGGGGGGGGGTCTACGATCCCTATTTCATCGCTATTTATGAAGATAGAGAGAGAAAAAGGAGCAAGGTATGTAACGCCCTTGTTACTTTCATCAATCTGACGATCATGAATGACCATGGGTCTTTCGACAGGATCTCATCCGTCTATTCGTTACTTATTCTTACACTGCTACTTCGAAACCTTAAGAGGGTCATTCCTCCTCATACAGGGTTATTAATACTTGCACCTTCAAGTCCTTTTTCCAAGTTCTTGGTAAACCTTTCCAAGGAGAGAATATCTGTAAAGAGATCTATACCGGGGCATTCCCAGAGACAGATAAGGGTAAACAACTTCTTGAGAATGGGCTGGAAGTCTAACTTAGTTCAACCTAGGCATAATTAGATTCATTTTATCAATGTAAGTCATGCATGGCTTCCTCTATTATAATCATATGTCCATTAATTATTATCAAAACACTGCACAGACATTCTTACACTAAAATCATTCACAATTTCACAGTTCTATGAGTATATATATATATCAATTTATGAATTTCAATATGTAATACGTAAAATACTTATCATAAATAACACCAAAAGTGGGTGCAACTGCTAAGAGGGGTGCTCGTTTCCACCCAATTGTAGGCTCAATGACTCCCGATGGATTTACCACTAGCCACCCCTGATCTGAGACCACGATGTTGTTGAGACTACATCTCTCTATCAGCCAGTGACTAGGAGCGAAGGTTGCAATCCTTCCTCTCTTATATCACTCACTCTGCGTAATGCCAGAGTTCCCCTCGCATCTTCCCCCGCAATCACTTCTGCCATATGCCTTATCGTCTTGCGAGGTTGCGTGTGGCATGATTACCCTCACGTCGATCAGGCCCGATGCCTCTATAGACGGGAGGTTCACCATCCCATCCCTCATCAAGCCGTCCACCAACCAGCCTGCGAGACATTAAAATTTAGGGGCCAGCGAGCCACTTTTGTTTCTCCAGGCCAGTGGAGTGAAAATACGGTATTAATTCTTGGTGGAAGTTAACACCACCTTTCCAGGTGCCCTCCACCACTGTCGTGGTCTCTTTTCTGCACATCCCCTCTCAACAATCCTGCAATAAATTAAAAATGTTATTCATATTCATTGACCTTTTCCTCAAGTTCCATTTACATCACATATTCATATTTATGAGTTTTCCATAGTTCTTGGCCAGTCCAGTTGTATTTACAAGCTAGGGGAAACAGGGTGTTACATAAGAGAAAATCCTACTTTTTGGAAGGCTCGGGATGACTGAAAGAAGTTTAAGAAAGAGAAAAGGTAGGAGGGAAACAAACCTCCCTTTTTCAAAAAAAGTCTTCAAGGAAAACCATCATTTATAGATCCAAGAATGGATGATGTACGGGGACAAAGGCCAAGGCAGACACCCATTCAGTTTTGGGGTTGTCAGGGAAACCAAAAGTACAGAGACTGTCCCCACAAAAATGGCAAATTTTGAGTTGTCCATAATGTTCAAAAAGATGAAATAGTGGAGGACATGGGTAGTAGAATACTTGGGATCTATGCAGCCCTGGACAACAAGAAAGTTGATTTTCAATCACACATGATTGAAGTGGAAGGTATGATCAACAACCATGCATTTACTATTTTAATTGATTCAGTGGCTAGTCATAGTTATATAGAACTTAGGGTGGTGGAAAGTTTGAAATTATCGAGAAGAAAACATGGAAACTCTTGGTTAGTGCAGTTGGTTACAGGAACCAAGAGAATGGTTACGTAGTTGGTTAAGTCTTATCCAATGGAAATGAATGGACTGAACACAAGGGTTGAATTGAACATTCTACCTTTGGGTTCCTATGACTGTCTAATTGGGATGGATTGGTTGGACTAGAAACATGCCATCCTAGACTGTCATAAAAAGGCATTCACTTGCATGTATAAGGAGGGGAATCAGAGAATAGTCCAAGGAATTCCCAGAGTTGTTTCTATCAGAGAAATCTTAGCAATGCAACTAAAGAAGTGCTACAGGAAAGGCTGTCAATTATTTGCAACCCATGTGGAGGACGTATCTAAGGATGAGGTCTCAAATATTGAAGACCACGTGGTACTAAAAGAGTTTGAATATGTATTCCAAGAGGTACAGATTACCCCCGAAGAGATATATTGACTTTTCTGTAAACTTGATGCCTAAAGCAGCTCCAGTATTAAAAGCTCCTTATAGAATGAGTACACCAGAGTTGAAAGAACTGCAATTGCAACTTGAAGAGATTTTGAAGAAGGGGTATATACACCTAGGTGTGTCAGCTTGGGGAGCCCTGGTCATGTTCATGAAGAAGAAAGATGGGACACTGAGATTGTGCATCGATTTCAAACAACTGAAAAAAGTGATTGTAAAGAACAAGTATCCTCTACCAAGGATCGACAATCTCTTTGAACAATTGAAGGATGCTAAGATATTTTCGAAAATAGATATTATATTAGGATATCACCAAGTAATAATAAAGGATGAAGACATCAACAAGACCACCTTTAGAACAAGGTACAGTCATTATGAATTCATAGTGGTGCAATTTGGGTTGTCGAATGCACCCGTTTTTTTTATGTGTTTAATGAATGGTGTATTCAGGGACTATCTGAACAAGTTTGTCATAGTATTTTTAGATGACATATTGGTGTATTATAATTCATAGGAACAATATGAACAACATCTTAGGATGGTGTTGTAGGTGCTAAGGGAGCACCAGTTGTATGCCAAGTTGAGAAAATGTTCGTTTTATCAAAAGTAGATACATTACTTGGGGCACATCATCTCAAAGGATGGGATAGTTGTAGATCCTGAGAAGATTGAAGCCATCAGAGAATGGTCAGTACCAAAGAATGTGACAAAAGTCAGATCCTTTATGGGTCTAGTTGGCTATTACAAAAGGTTTATTTTGGGGTTCTCAAGGATACCTCACCCTATCACTTCCTTGCAGAGGAAGGAGAAGAAGTTTCAGTGGATAGAAAAATGTGAGAAGAGCTTCCAGTGATTGAAGCAGTTGTTAAACAATGCTCCAATCCTACAGATTGCATATTCGAATGAGGATTTCATGGTTTTCATACATGCATGCAAAGAAGGACTGGGAGGATTTCTCATCCAGAATGGGTTTGTCATATGTTATGAATCCATAAAATTGAAAGAGCATGAAAGGAACTATGTAGCTCATGATTTGGAGTTGGTGACCATCGTTCACGCTCTGAAGAAATGGAGGCATTACCTCATGGGAATGAGTTTTGAACTGAGGACAAACCATAAGGGTCTGAAGTATTTGTTTGATCAGCCAACCTTAAATGCTAGGAAGAGTAGGTGGTTGGAATTTCTTTGTGAATATGACTTTGATATCAAGCATATCAAAGGAAAGGAGAACAAAGTGGTTGTTGCACTTAGTAGGAGAGTGCATGAATTACATTCTACAACCATCAACATGTACCACACTGATATTAAAGGCATAATTACGGAGGCTACAAATGCAGATTTACAGTACAGGGATTCGGTACCAAAGCTACAACAAGGTGAGATTCCATAGAAATTGGAAAATTATAAATTGGAAGTCGATGGAACAGTTCTATACAAGAACATAATTTATGTACCTAATGTCTAGTACTTGAAACTTATGATTTTGAATGAAATGCATAATGTGTCGTATGAAGGGAACCCTGGATATAAAAAAACTATGGAAGCATTCAAGAGCCATTACTTTTGGCCAGGTATGAAGAAAGAAATTGCAGAATACATCGCCAGATATATGGAATGCTAGAAGGTTAAAGTTGAGCATAAGAACCCAACAGGGTTGCTACAACCTTTACCCATTCCTGAGTGGAAGTGGGAGGTAGTGACAATGGATTTCATCATAGGATTTCCAAAGACATGCAAGCAACATGATTCAATCATGGTGGTGGTGGACAAGCTTACGAAAGCTGCCCATTTTATTCCATTGAAGACTAGTCACAAGGCAACTAACGTTGCTGATATTTTTATGAGGGAAATAACATGATTGAAAGGTATTCCCAATATAATTGTGTTTGACAGGGACCCGAAATGAAACTCAAAATTATGGAAAGGGTTATTCAAAGGGTTCAAAATGAATTTGAATTTCAGCACTGCTTGTCATCCTGAGTCTAATGGGCAGATAGAGTGGGTGAATTGAGTAATAGAAGACATACTAAGGATGTATGTGATGGACAAACTATCTAAATGGGAATACTACCTACACTTGATAGAATTCGCCTACAACAATGGGTATCAATCATCGTTGAAGATGAGCCTATTTGAAGCACTTTATGGAAGAAAGTGAAATACTCCAATAAGCTAGGATAATCCAGCTGATAGAGTAGTGGTTGGGCAAGAGTTTCTCAAGAAAATGGAAGAGAAAATGCTAAAAATTAAGGAGAATTTAATAGTTGCCCAAGACAAGAAAAAAGGTTATGCTGATAAGAACAGAACCCATAGAGAGTTTAAAGTGGGTGACCATGTTTTCCTGAAAGTTAAATCCAATAGAAGTTCCCTAAGGCTAGGAAACTCTTCGAAGTTGGCAGCCAGATTTTGTGAGCCATTTGCAATCCTAGAAAGGATTGGGCCAGTTGCATATATGCTTGCGTTACCTGCATCCATGAATGTACATAATGTTTTTCATATTTCATTTCTTAAGAAATAAATACCTGATCTTAATCATGTGATTGATTGGAATGTGATTCAAGTGGAGTAAGAAGGTGTCTTGCAAGTGATGTATGCATATTGGACTGGAATAGAAAACAACTTCAGAATCAAGCCATAGGGATTGTAAAGGTCCAGTGGACCTGGTATGGTCATGAGGATGCAACATGGGAGAATGAAGATGCTATGCGGGCAGAATACCCACATCTTTTTGAAGATTTTGGAAATCTTGTTAATGTTGTGTAAAGATTTGCATTGAGGACAGTGTAAAAATAAGGTGAGGAGATTGTAATATCCTCAAGGATAACCCCTCTTGTATTTATGAATTGTAAACATGTTTTGTAGGTTTGTGAGCTGAGTGTTGATAAGCTGGTGGGCTTATGTGTTTACTGGGTTAGAGATCCTAAGTGTTAAAAACCAAGAGCCTGATTTTGTATATGTAATTATACAAATAATTAATAAAATATAAACACCGCTACATGCAGATAGACCACAGAGAAAGAGTGATGGGGGACTAGGCTTCCATTAGGTGGGTAAGGGAAAGGGGGCTGAAAGGTTGGAAGAGGGATAATCTTAGGGGATTAAGTCCTTGAGAATAATAACTTATTATTATTCCAAAGATGAGTGAAAGACATGTTTTTTATCCTAAGTCCTGGGAGAGGCAACGTGTGCAAAAGGGAACACATGCAGCTCCAGGAAGACAAGTATCGACCTAGGTGCATGTAGTTAAAAGATAAAGAATCCGTTGAGTTGGTGGTTTGTTGGTCATTCTTTCCCATCCTCCATATGAAATCGTTGGACCTCTGCCCCTCACACACCTCTGGAATCAACAATCTGTGAGTCAAACCGCACTTGGGTTCGCTTGTCATTTCAGATTCCTGTGAATTTCATCTGGCCTTTGTGTTTTGATGCCGGCATACTCATGCAATACTAAGTAATCACCCAATGAGAGGGAAAACTGACCTGTTTCATCCTTGAACCCAACATATCCACTCTTGCAGAGCCAAGTTCATACCTAGACCACTTGGGTCACTGCCTTCTTTTATCCTTAGTTGTTTTGATCAGTTACCATTGATGTCACCCGTACCTTGTTGGAACTGAATCAAAAGTGGTTGAAGAAGCAGGTTGTCAGGCCCGTGGTTTAAGAGGCGAGTTTTTAGTCCTGTGAGAAACTCTCTCCAAGTGAGAGAGTTTGTTGGGAAGTGGTTTTCTCCTAGAGAGAGTCTAGCACCAGATACAGAGCTCTGAGAATTCCTGATATGACCTGTTTCCGAGACCCTGAGAGGGAGGTGAAGCAACCGATGGACTATGTGACAGTGAAGGTGTATACTCTCAGGTGTAATAGGCATGTGGGGAATGAGAGTCTGTAAGTAGTGGGTGTAAGAAGGCTCCCAGAGAGAATCCTTCCAGTTGCACTGTGTAGTTTTCCTGTAACCTCATCCTAGTCTAGGATTCCTTTGCCCGGGGTGGAGCTTAGTCCCAGCTCGGGGGTGACCCACTTTTGAGCATGATGAGTAGCGTGGTCTAAGGTTGGGAGGTTCGTGGAAGGCCTGCACATAGTTGGTGTATTTACTCAGGCTAAAAGATAAGTATCAATTATGTGCTTAATTATGTATTTTATGCATGTTATGTGATGCTTGAATGTTATCATGTATTCTGTTTCATGTGGATTTACTGCTAATCTTGTTTGAATCTGAATGATAATAGTAAACTCTCTGTTATGTGTTTTAAATTGATTAAAATTCCTTATATGTGTGTGTGTGTGTGTGAATGTTCCGCGTGGTAGTGTTGCCCGCCTATTGGTGGTTGGGGACATTATAGGAGGCATCCACATTAATATAGGCTCTTTTTTCTAGGGAAAGTTTTGACAATTCCAAGAAAGGATCTAAAGTGTCTCAAGTTAATATTTATTGTTATAATTTTGATCTCTATCCCTAATAATAACTTTTTGATTCTTGATTATTGTTCATTTTCCTTCCTTATTGACTTCTTTTACCTTTTAAACCTCCTTCCTTAATTTATCTTGATCTTTCGTAATGAGGTCGTCATTTATAAATATTTCAAACCCTTTTAATCTTGGATTTTTACTAAGTATGTCATATTTATTAGCATTGGAGTTTACCATAACCCAAATCAACCTATATTTATGTTCAATTACTTTGCCCAACCTTTTTGCTTCTATAAGGAGAATTGTTTCAACTTGTGATTTATTTTTTAATTCCTCCTTAACTATTGCTAATGTGTCATCATCTTTATGTTCTGTTCACTACATAGATATATTCACCCGAGAGACACTCATCGTCATATGTATGTATTCACCGCAGAGATATATTCACCACCATATTTATTCACCTCAAGGATAGTATTCATCAAGAGAAAAGATAATATTCACCACCATATGTATTCACAATAGATTATTATTATTATCATCACAAATGAAATGTTGATTTTTTAATGAGCACATTGTTACAAGGAATTGAACTCTCCATTGATTAAGTTTTGAGCTTATACAAAATCTAATTTTTCCTTTATATAAATGTTCTAGGTTTTGGCCATTTTCCAAGGATAGTCTCTGTAAATTGTTGGATTTGCAGTTTTGAGTGGTTAATTCTGTATATTTTGTTTATGCAATTTAAATAACAAAAAAATGTGATTTAGTGCATATTTATGTCACCAGATTTCAGCCAAATGGCCAAAACTTAATCAATTAGACAATGTCATTATGCCAAAATAGTTAGACAACACCTAATATTATAGGTTTAGAAAACAAATATAAATATTTAAGGATCTAGGAGCTTTATTTAGATATTATTTTTATTTAGAGATTATTTGTGCATAATTAATTTATAATCTATGTATGCGATATTCACAAGGGTGAAGAAGTGCGGTTGTCACTAGCCAAATGAATTGAATATCTTCAATCATCACTTTTGGAGCTTGGCTTAAGTGCACACTTAGCTTGCTCCCATTACAAAAGAGTATGGTTCTTTTCTAATAGTTTAGTTTTAGTTTAGGTTAATTGATCGGGCGATAAAATCTCCTCAAATTTTTAAAAGGAGATAATAATCAATGTAAATTTTAAAAAAGAGAAAATAATCAATGTAATCTATAAGTAGTGCCACCATCTTGCATATCTTCTTTTCAGGAACATCTAATACAGTTTCTATTTCCTCAATGTGATTTACGTTGAGGTCTAGAGACTCAATCAAATCGTCTGATCCTCCTAGTCTAGTTTTCTGAAAGAAACCTATGATTTTTGTTGAGATCGAGAAATGAATGAATCAAATTGCATGGATACTCCTCGTCTAGTTTCCTGAAAGCAATGACCTTCAACCTCTGAGATCACTTGATTTATGAAAATGTGATTTTGGTAATAGGCGATGGACGAAAACGACTTACCTGATTGTGGTATTGCTCTGTTGTCCAATTTCTTATGATAGCAACCATTCTTCGCCCATTATTTTTATAAATGGAGTTATAAATGGAGTCGATATTTATCTTCTTGAGTTCAGTTAAGTAATTGAGGAATCAATTGTATTAATGGTTGTCTTTAATGTTGAGATAGTCTTACTTCTACAATAAGTCTTAGATAGAGTCCATATAAGTGATCGAGGTGGATATCGGTGGCCACCCACCTTTTCCAACTGGCTCAAAACAGTTTTCTGGCAATTTTGGTAATTTACTATTTTTAACAGTTTTTAACTTTTGGGGCCATTTTGAGGGCTTAAATGAAGTTTTTTTGGGATTGATATTCTCAATGGTAGCCAAAGTATTTGATTGATCCCCCTATATGAATCTCCTCGACGATACCTTTCGAACGAGCTATTGTGCTCCCCAAACAGAGATCGTATGCCAAAGTTACGCCCCCAGGAAGTTGATACACCAAACTACCCAAAATGGGGTCCACGAAACTGTTGGATTTTCATCTTCCAGGGTTAGAGTTTTGGATTTTCCTTATGATGAAAAGGACTTTGGAGCCTCATTGTAAAATCATCTTCTTGTGAATGCAAGTATCCATCACATCTCTTCTCAAAGATAAGCTACCACCATTCTAACAAGTCTTTCACTCTGTAGTTTTACAGTCTTTGTACATTTCTTTCATTAATACAAATCATGTATTATTGTATCTCTATGTTTATGGTTGCATATTTGATACATATTTTTTATATTATTGGATATCCATGATATCTCTGTGAATTTCTTTATTATATCTTCTCTCTCATTTTGTGCCGAAAATAATCTAGATCAGTGGTATCGGAGGAGACTGATCTTGATCGTTTTCTCAGTGCATGTCCCTGACGAGGTCTGGGTATAGAAATTTTGATCTCAAGCTTGTCTCTCTTGAATAAAATCTCTCTCACATGCCCAAGAAGCCCTCCATGGTGGAAGAAAATAAGAATGATGGAGAAGACGATTCTATCAATCTGTTGCTTGAGTAAGCTCTCACGCGATAGAGGGACAAAATGATGGAGAATTTTTCCCACATCCTTAAATGCCTGCAGATAAAAACATGTGCATATTCATCAAACAACCACTTTGGAAGCACCTCTCCTTTCAAGCTACAGGTTAATTTTGATATTCCCATATTTGAAGGTCAGATAGATGCGGATGCCCTAGACAAATGGTTAAATATTTTTGAAGGTTGTTTCTCTATTCACAATTTTTTCAACAGAGAAAAGATCAATTTCATGCTCCTTAAGGCTCTCCCCCATGTCAAAAATTGGTGGGAAACTTCTCCAACAAGGCAAGTAGCTCATCAAGATGCAGATTCAGCGAACGCTTTTCCCTCTCCCCCGGGCACTCAACGCAATGGAGACCATTTCTTCCTAAGGAGGGAGGACTGATCTAGGTGGATATCAATGGCCACCCACCTTTTCCAACTGACTAAAAACAATTTTCTAGCAATTTTGGTAATTTACTATTTTTAGCCATTTTTAACTTCCGGGGCCATTTTGAGGGCCTAAATGAAGGTTTTTTGGGATCAAGCTTCTCAATGATAGCCAAATTCTATTATTGATCCCCCTAAATGAATATCCTCTACGATACCTTTCCAAAAATCTATCATGCACCCCAAATGGAGATCGTATGCCAAAGTTATGCCCCGGGGAAGTTGATACACCAAACTACCCAAAACGAGGTCCACAAAACTGTTGGATTTTCATATCTCGAGGTTAGGGTTTTGGATTTTATTTATGATAAAAAGGCCTTTGGAGCCTCATTGTAAAAAAGTATTCTTGCGAATGCGAGTAGCAATCACATCTCTTCTCAGAGATAAGCTTCCACCATTCTAGCAAGTATTTCACTTTGTATTGTTACAGTCTTTGTACATTTCTTTCACTAGTAGAAATCATGTATTACTGTATCTTTGTGTTTATGGTTGCATCTATGATACATTTCTTTTATATTATTGGATATCTTTGATATCTCTGTGAATTTATTTATTATATCTCCTCTCTCATTTCATGTCGAAACTAATCCAGATCAATAAGTCTTAGTCTTTAGTTAGTCGATAGCAGAAGAAGAGAGGTAGAGAGAAAAAAGTCGCGAAGGAGAAACAACAATAATTGAGGAGTCCAAGAAGTCTGAGAGCACAAGATATAGTTCTATAAAGTCAACAGAAGTCATTGGAGCCAAAGCTTATCTTAGTTATTATACTTTGTATTCGTGCACTGCACCGAAGTTATTAATATCAAGTATTTTGTGTGCTGACAAATTTCATGTGTATTTCTAAGTTATGTGATAAGCATAGCACTATGTTATTTTGCATCCATAAATAATTCTATTAAGTGTTTTATCACAGTGCGAATTAAAATCTAGTAGGTTGTCCACTGCACGATAAGTCCTGAGAGTTCAACGATGAATTCTTTGTGGCACACAATATTTGAAATTGCGCTACAGAGATTAGTCTGTGCCTGTCATTTATACCCAATAGATTTTGAAAATCAATAGATTCCTTTTATACCCATGTCATTGGCTTGATAAATAATATTAAGTCTCATGGTGAAATCATAGAAGATTTTTTCTTTTTGAAAAGGTACTTAGGAGTCTTCCTCCTAATTTCGATACCCTTGTTGTGACTTTAGAAGAGAGAAAAGACTTGATTCAGTTTAGTCTAGATGAACTACAAGTTTCCCTCATTAATCATGAACACAGATTGAATAGGTCAAGTATGTCATTAGAGAATGAATTATCCGCGCATTTATCTATAAGTCGTGGAAGAGGAAGGGAAAGAGCTAACTCTAGAGGCAAAGGAAGAAGTTTTTTCATAGGTGGACACAACAACAGTCCTAGAAATACTAGTGGAAGAGGTCAAAACCTAAATACCAAACAATGAAGTGGTCATAGAAATGAAAAATCAAATATTCATTTCCATTACTATAAAAATTATGGATGGTACGCATATGAGTGTAGGAAGAGACAATATAATTAGAACAAGCAAGGTCAAGATCAGTGAAACAACACAAATAACCAAACCAATCCTATGTTTATGGAATGCGGTGAGGTAATTCCTATAGTATCACCAGTTTAATGCAATGTTTCTCAAGCAAGCCCATGTGACATGTGGTATTTAGATTCAGGCTGCAGTAACCACATGACAAGAAACATATAATTGTTTTCTAGTTTGGATAAGTTAGTCCAAACCAACGTTACGCATGGAACATATATCCAAGTCATTGTCTTAGGAAAAGGCCGTATAAATATCTTAACCAAGCAAGGAGAAAAAAAGGTCATTCCTGATGTATATTATGTTTCTGGTCTGAAACATAATCTGATGAGCACATGAAAATTGTTATAGAAATGATACAGAATTTACATGGAGGATAATTGTTGTGTGATTATGGATAAATGCCCAAGCAATAAACTTATTGAAAGAATCCATATGACAAGTAACATAATGTTCCCATTGACATTGAAGCCAACCAATAAGAACAATACAATGCTAGCTATTGGTAAAGAAAAATATGTGTAGTTATACTCTGCATTTACAACATAAAGTGCACAAAATTCCAATGAAAAAAATAGTGTGTGCAGTAACAAGAAATGAGAAAATGGTGCAGAATGAAGGAAACATTCCAATATTAAGTACAAGATGATTCTTGGCTATGGAATTTCAAATTTGGACATTTGAAATTTGGAGGTCTAAATCTCCTACACACAAAGGATATGGTAAAAGGTTTATCATTGATTGAAAAACCAGAAAGGATATGTGAAGGATGCATATTTGGCAAGCAACACAGAGAATCATTTCCAGTTGGAAAGTCTTATAGAGCAAAAAATCCACTAGAAATTGTACACTCATAAATTTGTGGACCAATGCAAACTCCATCTATAGGAGGTAGTACATATTTTATAACATTCATTGATGATTTCTCAAGAAAGACATGTATTTATTTCTTAAAGCACAAATCTGACACATTGGGTTGTTTTCAACAGTTTAAATCACTTGTGGAGAAGTAGAGTGGTTGTTACATCAAGTGTCTAAGAACTCACAGAGGAGGAGAGTAAAACTGAAGATAATTTCATAAATTTTGTAAAGTTCATGGCATCTACAAGTAATTTACCACCTGATATACACCACAACATAATGGTTTCACATAGAGGAAGAACAGAACCATCAAAATTCAAATTGCTAATAATTAGATGAATAAAACCCTCAAATCAAATGCATACATTGACAATAGGATTTAGGTGGTAGGGTAAGAGAACCATTTCATTAATTGAATATCATTAAATACACCATGATTATATCTTGATAAATGGTAGAAATGAAGCTCCATAATACAAATGTCAAGGGTAATATTTATCTTTTCCGTCAACGAGATGATCTGTTGGTCCTCTTCTTGGCACCAAGGTTTTGGAAAGAATGGACGTGTGCCACAAGTTTTTCATTGAGTGTGTGCCATGATTTTTGTACCATGCAACACCAAGATTTGATGCCCATTGGCTATGTTCAATTTCATATGCCAACCATTTTTTCACTATGCCCAAGGACTTGTAAAGATCGAATGCATATCAAATCCTCAAAGATAAGCATAATGATTGCAACCATTTTTGTAACTAACCGATTGGTCATGTGTTAGGGACCTAATATCCCTAACCCCTCACATAGGTAAAATAATATATTTCCATTTAATAAAGGCCAATATTAATAAGGTGTAGTAATAAGGAAGAATAAGTCAAATGTAAGAAGACCTAATATAAGCTTTCGCTTCTAGAAGGATATTCCTCTAGATTGTTATTTTGGGTAGATAGATTTAATATAAATAGGAGTCGAGGGTATGAGAATTTTTATATTGAGAATTATTGTAATAAAGTGCTTCTTTGTTAGAGGTTTCCCCCTCGAAGAGGCAAGAAAATATTGTTTCCTATCAATAGAGTTAATAGTTTGGTGTTGTGCTTTCATATATTATGTTGCTCCACTGTTATTATCTATAATATTTCTATTTTTTTATTATTATAATAAATATGGTACCTTATAAGTGGTATCAGTGAACTTTCCTAGGAAGAAAAATGTGGGTTATTTTGTTTTAGGGTAGATATGTATTTCAACATCTTAAAGATACAGAGATATGTCGTTCAATGCATAAATCCACGATCGAGGAATAATAAATGCAAGAACTACAAGTGGTACTTAAATGCACAAGTGAGAGTTCTTTATCAGTGGCCTAAAATATGAAATTTGTGTCCTTGTTCTCATGGAACGCCCCTAGAATTGGTTGGAATCTACTCAACGATCCAATGAAGTACAAAATATTGTCTCCTCTCAGATCCACAAACCCTCCTTTCTTCCTCACCCTAAACCCACCAATTCCACCCCTCCTGCAACTCCCCTCAAGATTCATAAATTAACCTAGGATGAAATGGATGAATGCCAACTCAAGGGTATTTGTTATAATTGTGATGACAAATATTTTCTCGAGCACAAGTGTAAGGAACATAAGTTTTTTATGGCCATGACTGAGGATGTTTATGAAGAAGAGGCCATTGTTTCACCTGTGTATGAGCTACCACCACCATCTGATATGACCCCACCCTCTAACCCACTAGAAGTTGAATGAATAATTTCAATTAATTCCCTCACTGGCTTCTCTGCTCCCCAGACCATCAAGTTAATTGGTTATATTAAAAAGAGGAAATTCATCATCCTTGTGAATAGTGGTAGTGGCAATAATTTTATTCATCGCCGCATCGACCAAGAATTCAATTGTTACAAATACGTCGTCTATAATTTTCAAATCATGATTTCTAATGGAGGTACCATGAAATGTGGGAGACATGAAAATGTGTCACTCCAAATTGGCTAGTATCACCTGAAATCCCATATGTTTTCTATATACATGGTGATCCAGATTATTTTCGGCAGGAAATGAGAGCGGAGATATAATAAAGAAATGCACAGAGATATTGCAGATATTCAATAATATAACATAAATGTATCAGAGATGCAACCATAAACATAGATATACAATAATACATGATTTCTCTTAATGAAAGAAATGTACAAAGACTGTAAAATACAGAGTGAAAGACTTGCTAGAATGGTGGCATCTTATCTCTGAGAAGAGATGTGACGGCTACTCGCATTCGCAAGAACATAATTACAATGAGGCTCTAAAGGCCCTTTTACAATAAACGGGAATGCCAAAAGTCCTAAACATCCAAAAACCTAACCCTGGGAGATGAAGCATCAAAAGTCATGTGGGCCCTGTTTGGGTAAGTGAGTACATCAACTTCTCAGGGTCGTAACTTTTGCATACAATCTCTGTTTTAGGCGTGTGATAGCTCGTTGGAAAGGTATTGTCGAGGAGATTCATTTTGGGGGCTCAATCATGCCTTTTGATATCATTGAGAATCTCTATCTTGAAAAACATTCATTTGGACCCTCAAAATGGCCCCAGAAGTTAAAACCTACTAAAAGTAGTAAATTGCCAAAATGGCCAGAAAACTGTTTTGAGCCATTTGGAAAAGGTGGGTGGCCACCGATATCCACCTGGATCAATCCTCCCTCCTTAGGAAGAAATGGTCTCCATTGCATTGAGTTCCCGGTGGAGAGGGAAAAGCATTTGTTGAATCTGCATCTTGGTGAGTTGCTTGTCTTGTTGGAGATGTCACACTGCTCAGTTTGTGGAAGTCTATCATGAACCCGTTGAGGTTGAGGCTATTCAAAAAGTTGGGCTACATGAGAGGATGTTGTGCAAAAGGAATCTTTGCATTTTGCTGTAGCTTTGTCGACCTGCTTCTGTAGGATAGAAGGTGCTTGGGGCGAGGTTGTAGTGGTTGCAGTGTCCTTCTGTTCTCCTTTTGAACAGATTGTGAAGAAGCTAAATTTTGCATTATAAGATACTACTTTGCGACACTTTTTAGGTGGAATAGTAGTGGGAACTACCTCTGGTATTTTGTAGTGATGACCCCCAAAAGTGACAATAACACTATGAGGTCAAGACTCATAAATAGCATGGTGCTTCCACATATATGGTTGGCCCAAGAGAACATCACAGACATCCAGTGGGGAAACATCACATAATACCTCATCCTTGAAGGGTTGGATGCCATATGAAAATCGACACTGCTGGCTAACACGAAGATATCGTCCTTGGCGAAGCCACCCAATGTTGTATGGCTGTGGGTGTGGTGTTGTCGACAATCCTGACTGTTTGACAACCTCTGCTGAGATGAGGCTCTTTTGGCTTCCGATATCAACAATAAAATGCAGTGGGGTCCCCTTAACCCATATATGTGAATGAAAAAGGTGCTCCCCCTCTTCAAGATCTGTTGGTTCTTCTGGTTGAATTGCTGCGATCGCGACAATAGCAGTAGGGTCTGCATCAATGATCTATCCTTTACCATTATTTTCAGAATCAAATTCTGAATTAGGGTTCGGGTCTTTGTCTTTGATCTCGGCCACTGATGACTATTTTGAGCGACATTCATCAGTGTTGTGCCAGGGGATTTTGTAGAACTCGCACCATTTTCTGGTGTCCTTCTTTGTCTTCTCGTGACCCTTCTTTTCTTGTGTCTTGGACTGGTTTTCGGGAGACTACTTGTTAGGGCCGTCTTTTCATACTTTGGTTGTTGTAGATTTGCAGGCCTGAATTCCCGTTTTTTATGGTGCTTAAATTTTTGCTCAATTTTAACAGCATATCGATAAGCAGCACTGAGTGATGAGATGTCCAGAAAATCCATTTCGGTTTGGATGTATCTGTGTAGAGCCCCACGATATTTTAGAACCAAATGTTTCTCAAAGTCTTTAATACCCAACTTGGTGCACAAGGTATGGAAGGTATTGGTGAACTCCGGAACTACTTGGCCCCTCTCTTGCTGCAGTGTGGTCCATCTCATGTACTGGTCCTCATAGTTGCCAACAGGGTAATACTATTCTTTTACCGCATCCACAAAAAAATCCCAAGTGGGATCAGCCCCATATATTCCAGACTCCTCTGTGGAACTTTGCTCCCAGTAATTTTCCCACCAATGTTTGACATGAGGGAGAGCATTAAGGAGTGCAAAGCTGATCTTTTCTTTGTCGGAAAAAATGTGAATAGAGAAATAACCTTCCAGCAGAGTTAACCATTTTTCTAGGGCTTCTGCATCTATCTGTCCTTCAAATACAGGAATATCAAAATTAACTTGTACCTTGAAAGGCAAGGTGCCTCCAAAGTGGTCTCTTGATGAAGATTTTCCTGATGCTATCGGTGGGCATTGAAGGATGTGGGAAAAATTCTCCATCATTTCGTCCCTCTGTCGCGTGAGAGCTTGCTCAAGCAATAGATTGATAGGATCGTCTGCTCCATCATTTTTCTTTTCTTCCACCATTGAGGGTTTCTTGGGTGTGCAAGAGCGATTGTCTTCAAGAGAGACAAGCTCAAGACCCAACTTTCTATACTCATACCTCGTCGGGGACATGCACTGAAAAAAACGATCAAGAGCAGCCTGCTCTGATACCGTTGATCCAGATTATTTTAGGCACGAAATGAGAGCAGAGATATAATAAAGAAATGCATAGAGATATTACAGATATTCAATAACATAACATAAATGTATCATATATGCAACCATAAACATAGATATACAATAATATATGATTTCTATTAATGAAATAAATGTACAAAGACTGTAAAATATAGAGTGAAAGACTCACTAGAATGGTGGCAGCTTATCTCTGAGAAGAGATGTGACGGCTACTCGCATTCACAAGAAGATAATTACAATGAGGCTCTAAAGGCCCTTTTACAATAAAAGGGAATGCCAAAAGTCCTAAACATCCAAAAACCTAACACTAGGAGATGAAGCGCCAAAAGTCATGTGGGCCCCATTTGGGTAAGTGAGTACATCAACTTCTCGGGGTCGTAACTTTTGCATACGATCTCCGTTTTAGGCGTGTGATAGCTCGTTGGAAAGGTATCATCGAGGAGATTCATTTTGGGGGATCAATTATGCCTTTGGATATCATTGAGAACCTCTATCTGGAAAAACCTTCATTTGGACCCTCAAAATGGCCCCGGAAGTTAAAACCTGCTAAAAATAGTAAATTGCCAAAATGGCCAGAAAACTGTTTTGAGCCATTTGGGAAAGGTAGGTGACCACTGATATCCACCTGGATCACATGGGTGGTTGTGAAATTGTTCTTGGTGTTGAATGGTTACACACTCTTAGCTCCATTCTCATGGATTTTAAGTATTTAACCATGCAATTCTAGCAGGAGGGAAAATAGTATAAGTTACAAGGCATCACAATAGGATCCCCTGAGATCATCAATTCCCATCGCATGGGGAAGATCCTCAAAAAGGGTCATTATGGAATTTTTTACCAACTCAAATTAATTCAAGTTGTTGAGACACCCTCTGTGCATCCCGACGTCCAATCTATCCTCTCCCAAACCCAAGTTTTTTTTACTACTCCGAAGGAACTTACCCCTTCCTGTAGCATCCATGATCATTCCATTCCTCTCATATTGAAAAGTCTTCCTCCCAATGTTTTCCCTTATCATCATCCCTTTTCCTAGAAGAATGAAATTGAGAAAATTGTTCATGAATTGCTATAAGAGGGTGTTATCCATCCTAGAACCATCCCCTATTCTTCCCCTTTGGTCACGGTACTAAAAACAGAAGGTACTTAGAGAATCTATCCTTGTTTTTGCTCCCTAAAAAATCTCATAGTCAAAGACAAATTCCCCATTCCCATCATTGATGACCGCTTGAATGAATTGAGTGGTGCTTAGTACTTTACCAAACTTGATCTATGTTCTGGATACCACCAGATCCATATGAAAGAAGAAGAAATTACCAAGACTTCATTTCAAATTCATGAGGGTTAGTATGAGTTCTTGGTAATTCCCTTTGGCCTATGTAATGATCCCTCCACTTTCCAAATTCTTGTCAATCATATCTTCTATCCTTTTCTCCATAATTTTGTCTTAGTTTTCTTTGATGATATTCTCATCTATGGTAAAACTTGGACATCCCATCTCACCCATGTGGATCAATTTCTCCATCTACTCCTTAAGCACCAATGTTTCCTCAAACAATCTAAATGTGCCTTTGAATCCTCAGAATTGGATTACCTGGATCATATTGTCAACAAGGATAGTGTATGGGTGGATCCTAAGAAAATTGAAGCTATGCAGGATTGACCTTGCCCTAAAATTATTAAGATATTGAGTGATTTTTTGGTCTTAACAAGCTATTATTGGAAGTTTATAAGGAATTATGGAAAAATTGCAGCTCCTCTCACTACTCCCCTTAAAAAAAATTATTTCACTTAGAATTTCATTGTTGATTACTCCTTCCAATACTTGAAATATGTTATGTTCTTGACCCCTGTCCTAACACTTCCATACTTCACAAAGAATTTTGTATTGGAATGTGATGCTTCTGGGAAAGGAATTGGGGCCATCCTCACGCAAGATGGTAGACCTTTAGACTTCACTAGAAAACAAGTCTCAAAGAGACATTTGGACCAATCCATTTATGAAAAGGAAATGTTAGCTATTCTACATGTTGTGGGTCTCTGACATCATTATCTATTGGGACAAAGATTCCAAATTAAAACTGATCATCAGAGTCTTAATTATTTTTTGGAATAAATAATTTCATCCTTGGAGAAACAAAAATAGGTGACCAAGCTATTTGACTATGATTATGATATCATTTACAAGAAGAGAAAGGAAAATGTATTTGTTGACACTCTATCCAGGAAGTATGAATACAAAGGGTCCATTTTCTCCCTCTCCTTCATTATACTATATTGGCTCCAAGTTGTGTTGAAAAAACATGATCTGGGGAAATAAAATAAAACAAATGCGGAAATAAAACATAGAATATATGAAATACAATAGAGACACATATATACATGGTTCACCCAGTGTGGGCTATGTTTACCATAGAAATTTATAGGTCCTTTATTTTAATTATCCAACAAAATGAAGGGATACAACCTACAACACACATGTTGTATCTTCCTCTTCTTTCTCTCACATTCTCCTCTCTTAGAATAGAATATTCAAAATCATACACAGTCGCAATACAATTCCCTCATAAAATAGGGTTTCCTTATAAATAAAAACACCCTAACATAATCTTTATCGTCATATGTGACTTAATGATGAACGATCAAGATTGACTATGAAATTATAATATACATTTACAAGGAGAATTTTCCTTCAAGGGAAATCCCCCCCTACATGGAGGGGTGTATAATATTCATGGGGTATAAACATGGATGAAAACAAAGACCTCTAAATCATGAATTTAATTAGGCTCCACAACCAAAAATATCCCACTTGGAGACTGATCACAACAACTCCACTGTTGTTGTACCTACTAGAATATGATCCACCTTGGACCTGAAAAATTTCTCATCTTCACCTTCATGCTTGAAGGCCAATTGAAACTGAGAAGGAAATTAGTTTCTTCCTGGTTACTCCCTTTATTAACATGTCTGCAAGATTCTGGCTAGTATGTATCTTTTCCAACTTCAAATGTCCATCTTCAAAGATGGATCATATGAAATGGTACCTGAGTTGTATATACTTATTATTCGAATGGAGTGATGAGTTCTTTGCAGTATGAATGGCACTCTCACTGTCACAATACAACCTTTTATTTCCTACTTCTTTCCCAATTCCTCTATAAACATCTATAACCAAGTAATCTATTTACTAGCATCTGTAGCAGCAACATACTCTGCTTCCATTGTTGAAAGTGCAACAACCTTTTGCAGTTTTGAAATCCAATTTACTATTGTTCCACCTACAATAAAAATATACCCTGTGGTGATCTTCTTGCTATCTTTATCACCTTCCATATATGAATCAACATATCCTTGTATAACAGTGTATGAACCTCCAAAACATAATGCATGAGTAGAAGTACCTCTCAAATAACTGAGAATCCACTTCACTGCCTCCCAATGTTCTCTACCAATATTGTTCGTACACTTTCTCACAACTCCCATTGCATGTGCAATATCTCGTCTTGTGAAAACCATCACATACATAAAGCTACCAACTGCTTATGAATAAGGAACCCTGGACATGTATTCTATATCCTCTTGTGTCTTGGGGCACATTTCCTTTGTTAATTTGAAATGGTTAGCCAAAGGTGTACTAACTGGTTTTTCATTCTTCATTCTAAACCTCTCCAATACCTTCTCTATGTAATCACCCTAAGACAATGTCAATTTGCAATTTTTCATGTCTTGTTATTCTCATACCAAGGATTTTCTTTTCAACACCCAAATCCTTCATCACAAATGAATTAGCTAATTTCTTCTTGAGCACAGTTATATACTACATATTATTCTTTGCAAAAATAATGTCATCTACATATAATAGAAATATAATATAGCTTCCATTTTCTATCCTCTTAAAATAAACACAGTGATTAGGATGACATTTACTATAACCTTGTTCTGTCATAAACCTGTCAAAATTCAAATACAATTGCCTTGGAGCTTTCTTTAGTCCATACAAGCTCTTCTTCAATATGCATACCAAATTTTCCTCCCCTTTGACCTCATCCCTATGGTTGTTGCATATAAATCTCTTCCTCCAAATCCCCATGGAGAAAAGTTTCTTTTACATCTAACTGTTCAAGATGCAAATCTTTTACTACCACAATACTTAAAATAGTCCTAATTGAAGTCATTTTAACAACAAGAGAAAAAATTTCATCAAAATCAATTCCTGTATTTTTTGTGCAAACCCCTTTACAACAAGTCTGGCCTTGTACCACTTTTTTCCTCAATTTTCTTTATTCAACCTGTAAACCCATTTATTCTGCAATGATATTTTTTTGGAGGAAACTGAACCAAGTCCCAACTTTGGTTATTTACCAATAAATCCATTCCCTCTTTCATTCCTTGCTTCCACTTCCTTTTACTTTCTACCTGTATTGCCTCTTCATAACTTTCTGGTTCACCATAATCAATCAACAATAAATAATACAATGAAGGAGAATATCATTCAAGGGGTCTATTTAACCTGATAGATATTCTAACAACACTTGCAAGATTTTGAGGTACATGTTTCTCCTATTGTTGTACATTTTTATTTTCTGGTACCTTTGGAATTTATTTTTTAGTGATTTCATCAAGCACTATGTATTCTAGTTTTTCTTTTTCCTGTTTCTTTCCCTGCAACTAATCATTGTATATGACCTTCTCACTGAATATGACATCCCTAATCCTAATGATTTTTTTATATTCATAATCCCATAAGAAATAACCAAAATCATTAACACCATATCCAATAAAGGTACACTTCTTGGATTTTGCTTTAAGCTTTTTTATGTTTTCTTTATCAATATGGAAAATGATTCACAACTGAAAGTCTTAAGAAATGAATAGTTTACTTTTTTACCAGTCCATTCCTCCTCTGGAATGCAAAGATACAAATAAATTGAAGGTCCTTTGTTTATCAAGTAAACAACATTATCTACAACATCTTTCCAATACTGTAAGGGAAACCCTGTAGGCAATATCATACTCTTTGCACGCTCCATGATTTTCCTATTCATCCTTTCTGAAACACCATTTTCTTGTGGTGTTCTTGGAACTATCTTCTCTCTACAAATCCCATGGTATGAAAAATAATCATCAAATGGCTTGTTGCAATATTCACCTACATTGTTTGATCTGAGACACTTCAACCTTTTTCATATCTCATTCTCAACCAAATCTTTCCATTTCTTAAAAGTATCAAAAACATCGAATTTTTGTTGAATGAAATAAACCCAAGTTTTTGTAGTTACATCATCAATAAAAGTAACATAATAACAAGAGCCACCAAGAGATGATACCTAAGTTGGTCCCATGCATCTATATACACAAGCTCTATATTTTCATTCTTATTTATCTTTCTAACTCTAAGAAATATGACTCTTCTGTTTTCCATAAAAACAATGCTCACATAAATCCAAATCAATTTGTTTAATATCTGGCAAAACATTTCTTTTATGAAGTATCTGCATCCCCTTCTCACTCATGTGTCAAAACCTATGATGCCGCAATGCTGTATCCACTTTTGTAGAAGCTAAGGAGATATAATTGTCATTATTACCAGTATATAAATACAATGTACCTACCTTCTCTACTTTTTCTATCACTAGTGATCCTTTTTTTACCTTCCACGCCTTATTTGTAAATATAGATATACATCCTTCACTTTCCACCTTCCTTGTTGAAATTAGATTTTTCTAGATTTGGTACATGTCTTACCTCTTTCTATAATCATTGGTTTCCATTCTTTTTTCTTTATTTGTACCTTACCCATTCCAACAATTTTGCATGGTGCATCACCACCCAAATGAACCTGTCTGAAATCACCTTGAACATAATATAGACAATTCTTTATATGGGGTGTGGAATGAAATGAATCCCATGAATCTACTACCCAAGACTCAAAAATATGATATACAGAAAGAATAAAAGAATCTTGTAACACATCACCTATTACATTTTCTTCTTGATTTTTCTCTTGTTGTCCATCTCTTTATTTCTTTGGAGCTCTGTAATCTTTCTTCAGATGTCCTTTCTTCCCACAATTCTAACACTCTATCTTTCCTAGTATGGATTTTAATCTGCCCTTCCTAGAATTCCCATGGTTTCTTGAGCCCTTTCCTCTATCCTTTTGTCTTCCTCTGTTCTCCACAGTTAATGCATTACCTGATGTCTCTCCTGTGATTTTCTGTCGCATTTCCTCCCTAAGGATAACACCAACAACATCATCAAATTTTAGAGTGTTTGAACCAAAGACAGACTTACTTACAACGATGACCAATCCATTCCATCTTTTTGGCAATGATTTTTGCAGCTATTTTGTCACCTAGATGAGAAAAATAGAGGTTCTTACAATCTTAGTTGGGTTAGCTAAGCAAGAAAATAGTAAAGGAAAGGGTTAGTAGAATAAAACATAAAAGACTAAACTAAGAATTAAACTAGGAATGATAAAACAATTAAACTAGAGTGCATAAGGACATAAGAACAAGAAACAAACAAGACTCATGTCACCAATGGAAAGAATTGTATTAGTCAAAAGAAAACACCAAAGAGAAAGGGGGACTTTGGGTCCCTTCTTCCTCCAAGGGAGGGCTCTTGGACCCTCAAGATTGAGATCTTCTTACAAATTGAGAACTTGAAAGAAATGGTGAAAGAATCACAAGCTAATTCACTCAAATGGTGAGGTGAATAGCTCCAATGGAATGGTGCTAGTATGCTCTTGATGAGAAAAGAGGATTCCCCAAGAGAATAGAAACAACATAACCTTACAAATGAATTCCTTGAAAATGTAGTGCACCCATGGCCTCTTTTTATAGCATAACTTTGAGGCATTATTCAACTAGCTTTGAGTGTGAACAAGGGTCACTTTAGGGTACCCTTAGGTCTTTGACCAGCGACCCATCTAGATTCAACTGAGATTTAGATGTCAAATCAACTTGGAAGCTGAACCATAAGTAGGTGGGAGGCTGACCAACATCATAAATGTGTCGTTCTCAGATGTGAATGGCTTTTAGCATCCATAGTCATGCATCATGCACATGTGCACTTTTCTTGCTTTTCTTGATGGTTCATGTGCACGCGCCCTGTATAGTCATAGAGAATTATGATTTTATAAGTAGTTGTATAGTTTTGGAACTTTTGGAGATGCATTTTTTGGTAATTTTGGTCCATGGGTGAACTAATAGCTATTTGGAGATGCTAGATTCCTATAAGCATGTGCTGAAGAGATTTTAGTGATAACTGATGCCCCGTGATGGATGAGGTTAGGAGCATACGTATAGCCAAAATTCATCAATGTTTCTTCTACTGAAAGGATTGTTGTAAGAGTGATATCGAGAGTATCAAGAGAAACCCATTGCAGGAAGAAGGGAACCTGTAGGACCTGACCTTTCTGAAGGTGTGAAAAATAAAATGTGTACAAATGAGGTGGGCATGCCCCATGCTCATGCCATGTAACTCCAAACATGTGTAGGACAATAGCTGAAGTGGGATGTTGGTGAAGATGAGTGTAGTGCCCTCGGGGGAATTTCGATAAGAGAAGAAGACAATTATGATGGGGAACAACACTCTAAAAAGTAAATAATGACACTTGGAGGAAGTATCAAGGATTTGGCGGGCATTGATGGCCCAACAAATTTCAAAGGTCTTCGGCAAATACAAAAACAACTGCAATATTCGCACAATAAGACCCACCGTGACATGAGAGAGTGTTGAAGTAGAATTTTATGGGGGTCAACAATAGCAGGGAGCAATGATGGTTCTCCCTGTGTCGTCCGAGACTCCTCACTGTAAAGGGAATGAGATTCAAGATACGGTTTCCCTTCTAGAAACTGTGTTGATGTCGACAAAAAGGGAGACGTGAGTTTGAGAAGAAAAGGGCTTTGGTAACTTCACTAGACGAGATCATGAACTGAGAAGGTACATGGGAAAATTCAAGATGCTTGGAGACTCAAGAATTCCCTTGGTTGGGGATATATGTGAAGTGGAAGCAACCATACAACAAGGTCGAGTGTCAGGGGGATGACTAGACATGGGATAAGTTGTGCCAGAGGTGGGACAAAGTGAAGAAACTTAGAGAGAAAAGGTAGTTGGCCTGTGGGATACTCAGGGTTTGTGGATGATGTCAATAGGAGTAGAATATAATGGATTCCCCAACCAAGAGCGACATGGGTTTCATTTTCCAAAAGGAAGAAGATCGTCAAAGGTGACGATGAAAAGTTATGTAAATGATGAAAACAAAGGCTTTGTACAAGTTCTGAATAAATAAAGAATTAGGGATGAGTGTACAAATACAGAAATGGGTGCCTCGATGCAATATGGCTTGGCCTAGGAGGGCACAAGTTGTGGGGGGGGGGGCATGGGTGGGTTTCTGTATGAGGTAAATGAATGAAGGGGAATTCACAGATGGGCAAACTGATTGTGGATGAAAATGGAGGCTTAATGATACTATGGAGGTGAAGTAAAAAATAAAACCATGGTGAGATAACCTGGGAGTCCGTTGGGAAGGCTAGAAACAGGCGGAGAAGGAGTATGTGGCTGATTCTCAAAAATGCATCATACTATCAGGACTCCCATCCCTAAAGGGTGAAAATAGCATGAGTGTCCAAGTGCCAAGGAGGACTATAAATGGGACAACTCATGTGGGGGAGAATGCTATCGGGTGATAGTACCAAAATGCAGTGGAGGTGATAGTAATGCAGAGTCAGATATAGGGACCCTAAAGGTAAATTTCCGAGGGTGTGATTGGAGATGCAATTGAGATTCAGAGGGAATGATTACATGCCAGTGTTGATTATATAGCAGAAGGGGTCACGTTGGTGTGTGATGACCCAATACCTACACACATGACAACCAAATACCCAACATGAACAATATCTCAAGATAACAAACATAGGACATTTATTTGACAATTTTGAACATGAGCATGCATACCTGAATGCGGTATGAGAAAATGGCTCCCTGGGATCCAAGGATGGATGGTGACCCGGGAAGCATGACTGTGTAGGCAGTGAGATTTTGATCCTGTGGCTAAAGATGGATAAAAAAATAGATGCCAAGGGCTCTTGGAATTGAGCATGGAAGTTTTGGTAAAAAGGGACTATATATAGTTGTAGGGCCCACATTGCCACCTCATTTGTACTTGTTGCTATAGTGATCAGAGAGGAGATTCCAGAGTAGATTCAGAGATTCTGGGAGTACGAGGAGGCCGGTCCAAGAGGTGTGAGAGTCAGGTTAGTGTTCTCATCCTCCTATATAGTATTTAAATGTTATTTTTTGGGTAGGACTATACGGATGGCCATATGGTAGGTTTTTAGGAGTGGGTCCCCTCAAATGCGCAAGCTATCGATGGAGACCTGCGCATGAGTGCGCAACTGTAATGGGTACAGTCGCGCACGGGTGCACCCAAATTTGGGAGACAAGCACACATGAGATGCACGCTTGTTCGATGCACAGCCATGCATATGTGCTATTGGGCCCGATATATGATCATTTTCATGACAACTATTATACACTTTTTCCATATGTATATATGTGTTTTTCATCTTTTTGAAGGATATTTTTGGAGAATTTGATGATAAAATGGTATGATCAGCATAAGGTACATGTAATTCATGTTTAATGATTAAATCAAGTGTAATTCATCATGTTCTATGATATCCAAGAATTAATTCATGTTTTTATGCTGTTATAGGGCAAAACGCACCATGTTTTTAGTTCCAACACTTGATCTGACACTTGTTTTGACACCCAGTATTGCACAAAAACACAAGGCGAGTTGGAAGTTATGGCATTGGCAGCCAATGATGGACAAATCAGGCACATGGGTTTTATTCATGATTGCCCAGTCTAGCTATTGAGCTCAAGACAACTCAATTTCAGTTGTCCTAAGAAGGCGATTATTGGCTCACTCAGTTTCTCCAGTTAGGGCACCATTAATCAAATTTACCAATTTTAGAAGCGATTCGAACCTCCTGTGGTTGACCACTTGGTATGTAAATATTATAAATACCACCGTGGTGGTCATACAATAGCTAAGGAGCAGTAGACAAAGTAGAGGATAGAGATAAAAACGTTTTCTTTTGTTTTTGCATTTTTCAATTGCCAGAATTGTATAAGATTGCGTTTTTCAAGTTTTAATGGTGAAATCATTTTGCTGAGATCATGGTGTGCATTTGAGAGGTGACCATGACTTGCTAGGGGGCCCACCAGTAGTCTGGTAACTGTTCTCTATGTTATTTATGCATTTCATAGCTTAGATGTCTCTTTATTTCCTGTACATGAATTGTTCCTTCATTTCTTTAATTTGTTGTTGTAGTTTAACTATTTTAATTCTCTTTTGCAAGTTAGTATGGAGGGTTTTTGTTAATATGCATTGATTTTATAATTAGGAACAAGTTTGCAAACTCATACACTAACCCCACATGCATTTACATGTTAAATTATGCTTTGATTTATGATTGTAGAATCTAGTTTAAAATAGAGTTTGAAATAGAATAGAACAAAAATTTGAGTTTATGTTTTCTTTAACGAGGTTTCGGTGGATGGATAGTCATTAGTCTTTAGTTTTCAATTCTATTTTGTTGATCTAGTTTCCATTTAGTTTTATTTATTTAATTCATCATTTAGTTGCTTATTTTCTTTCTTGTCATATGCTGAAATAGTCTTTAAATTCTATTTATGAGTATTTTTCCTTTTTGCAATTTGAATTATTAAGATAGAATTAGTTTACTTTATGTTATGCAATTTCTTTCTTAGATTTAGATTGCAATTTCAAGTTGTATTTAATGACTGAATTTAGTATAGCATAAGTTTTCTTATATTAGTATAGAATGCATTTGAATTTCATAGATTAGAAAACAATTTCTTGTTTTCATAGATGAGATAGTGTCCTTTATTACTTTCAATAGAATAGATTTCCTTTCATGCATTGCATTGAGCATTTAGATTTCCTTTCATGCATTAGAAATAGTTTTGCATTAGGCATTTAGTTCACTTGCCTCTTAGGCTAGATAGTTGATCAATGAGAATTTTTGCTTGTAGCAGTTAGTTGCCTTTTCTTATTTGTCTTTTTCTTTCGTAGGTTAGTTAGTTTCCTTTGCTTGTCTTTTTCTTTAGTAGGTTAGTTAGGTGTCTTTGCTTACTTGTCTATTTGATTTAATAGGTTAGATAGGTGCTTTTGCTTACTTCCTTATTTATTTTCTCTCATAGGGTAGTTGCTCATTGGATGTAGGTTGGCAAGTTAAAGAAGTTTGCTTTTGTCATTTGCTTATTATGCTTAGTGGTTTGCTTTTGCTTATTGTTGAACTAGTTTGCTTTACATAGGGTTTTACTTTCTTTATTAGGAACCATCCATCGATCCTTAGCCCAAAAGTACTTAAGTTATGTAGTTTCATTTTTCTTAGTAGGTTTTTCTCATTAGATAGGTTTGCTTGAGTAGATTAGCCTTAGATAGCTTCTTTCCTTAGTTAGACCATACTCCTACCAACCTTTTACCTTTGGCATATATTTTGCTACAACTCTAAGTTTACTTACCCCAGGTTGAAAATTTAATTGCGGGTAGTTTATTGTCTTTTTTAGTACATATAAATCACCTAACATGTGTGTGGTTGTGTTTCCAACAGTGGCGCACTTATGTGCCACTCTGTAGTGTACAGGCGCGCATTTGATGTGTGCCTATGGGGTGAAAATGCGTGTATATGTGTGTGCCTATGGGGTGAATAGGTGTGCATGAGTGCATGCCTATGGGGAAAACAACCGCGCCCTAGAGGCAAAGCTGAGGGTGAAAAATAACTGATCTTTTTTGGGGTATTTTTGATGTTTTGATGAGTTGTGATGGATAATATAGTACTGTATAGGTGGATGCAGGTGATCATTTGGGGCATTTCCGATCTATTGGAGAGAGAGGGACTAGGCTCGACTGAGGGAGGTCGTAAGGGATGAGGAGTCGATAGTTCATGGTGTTTTGGCGGCCTGTGGGCTGCTGAAGTTTTTTGAGTGTCCACTAGTGAGGGCATAGGAGTATCTCCATGTGGAGTCTGAAGTTATAGTGTTTCATTGTGCATGGGGAGCACTTGGAATTCTTTGCTAAGGAGGATGTCTATTTTATGACTGGGCTCCCTTTTCAGGGAATCCTACTACCAGTCGAGTCGATGATAGTTGGATATGGGCAGTTGGGTACCCTTGCCCAGGCATATTGTTCGAGAGAGGATTTCATGTTCGGGTTCGTGGTGAGGATTGGGGAGATGGATGCCCTGGTACATCGTTGCATGGAAGCACTAACTATGAGAGTGTATGGGTCGCTTGTGACTCAGTGTATTAGTGGAGGCTAGCTGAGGATCATGCAACAAGCACTTGGGGGTGAGCATTTTTCCTAGGGCTTGATGCTACATGCCAAGATGGTGGGACAACTCACCAGGTGTCGAGTGGCTGAGTCAGGGGATTTTTCTTTTAGATCCATCCTGGTGGCTTGGCTTCTAGAGAGGGTGACGATGTTGCACCCAAGAGGGTTATTAGAGCCACCAGAGGCACGAGAGCCATGACTAAAACGGTGGGCGACGATATTTGTTTGTCATGGGGGGGGGTGAGGGTGGCCATTACTTCATGGCCAAGGCTGCATAGGTGTGGCATCAAATGCCACAAATCATTTTATAGTTTCCGTACAACAAAGTAGATTTTCGTGATGACTCCAAGATGATATTACCTCCAGGAGAGGTATTTGACCATCGAGGTATGATGATGTTTTTGTTGGTTTTTTATTTATGTTAGATAGTATAGCATATGATTGGTATTTGTATGGATTTTGATACTATCATGTGTTTGTTTATGTAGATGTGGGACCGCGTGGATGAGAGGTCGAACTAATCAGAGCGCTAGGCCGCTAGGGGCCTATGAGACCATTGTGGGTCAAGCTACGAGAAGGGGAGAGGCGGCTATGAGAGGATGATGGGGTGAGGCCTAATGATGATGATAGAGCATCCAGGTGGTGTAAATATGATGACCCTGATGCAGGGCCATCACATGCTCCTCCGGCTGTGGCTATGGAAGAGTTTGATGATTTTCATTGCTGATTAGACGTGGTTCTTCAGGGTGTTCCGAAGGGGATGTGGGTGAGGATCCATAATGAGGGGATCCTGGAGCAGTGTATTGGGTTGTTGATAGAGTCACAGACCCTGATCCGCAAAGAATCTGTAGCCAGAGCTGCGATGATTGGGTGGTTTCCCCCGGGACCTGACGGACCTAGAGCTGGTGGGGTACCTCCGCCAGAGGGAGGACCTAGTGCTAGAGAACTAGAGGCACCCTGAGGGTCTCTGGATATGTATTTTTTGTATTTGATATAGGATGGTGGGCCCATTTTGTATATTTTTGACATCCATTTTTGTATTGATAGGGATGAGGTGACTCCCCTGCTGATGGGCGATGTACTATTTTTGTAAACACTTATGAAATTTTGATCGTTATATATATATATGGATATACATTTTTGGATCTTGGTAATGTGTACATGTGGTGTGTGTTTTTCATTGATGATGTCTAATGTATGTGTTATGACATATTATTGATGTGATAAATGCAAATCTAATACTAGGTTAGCCATATTATCTACTATTTGATTAAATTGTCTTGGAATATATGTGAATGTGATGGAATCAAATTATTGATATAATAGTATAACTTGAAGGTATTTGCGGAAGAGGCAAGGATCATGAACGTGGTACACATTATTGAGCTGGAGGACGACCAACTAGGAATCAAGAAAAACACTAAGGTGAGGAATATGGCGATGACTGGCCTCAATGAGGAGACCAATGATGGCAGTGTATTCTGCTTGATTGTTGGTCGCTGAGCCTAAACATATGTCGCTGGTGTGGAGTAGGTCACATGAAGGTGAATAGAGGGCCCAAGTAGCCGAAGCGAGATTCTGAGTCCAACAACTAGCTCTGTCAGTGTAATCGATGTGGTAAGTCGATGGGGGTGGCATCTATCAATAACATGAGTGATAGATTAGATGAGAGGTATGGATAAAAGAAGATTAAAAACTCTACAAAGACGTACAAAAAATAAAAATCTTAGTGTAGTATGGCTATGCTCAGGCGTAAAATTTCTTTAAGTACAACCAGTTGACGGGTTCTTTGAAAGGATGGCCTTTGGGGGAGGCCAGGATGTATGTGCCTTCAGTGAGGAAATGTTGGATTATGTATGGTCCATGCCATAGGGACTTGAACTTTCCATGGCCAAGGGTATCATGAGAGATGTCATAAGCAAGGACAAGGTCCCCTTCATTGAATGATCGAAGGTTGACATGGCAATCAAAGGTGGCTTTTGACCTTTGCATGGATGACTCATTGTTTTGTAATGAGGATCGACGATGTTCATCCAGGGACTCTAAGTTCAGCAAATGCTGCTCCATTGGAGCAGTGCCGGTTATATCTCGATAGCGATCCGTAAGGTAGGGATTTCTCACTCTATGGGGAGAGTGGCCTCAACTCCATGGACTAGATGAAATGGTGTGAAACTAGTGGCAGTTTTGACTATCGTGCGGCAAGCCCAGAGAATGGAAAATAATATATGATGCCAATTGGTCTTATGCTTGTTAACCATGTGTTGCAACATGGTTTTGATTACCTTTTTAATAGCTTCTACCTATCCGTTGGACTGAGGGTAGTATGGTGAGGCAAACTCATGGGAAAATACTAAACTGGATGAGATTTCAATGAAAATCTCATTCTCGAAATGTTTCCCATGATCAGAGACTAGTTGGAGTGGTACTCCAAAGAGGGATATGATGTGGTTAAAGAAAAAACATGTTGTTGTGTCAGCAGTGTTGTTGAAGGTAGGCATGGATTTGGCCCACTTTGTGAAGTAATCAACTGCAATGACTATGTATTTGTGTCCATTGTTGGATGGAGGATTGCAAATCATGAAGTTGATGCCCCATTTGTAAAAGAGGCCTGTGGTAATGAGTGGGTGTAGAAGAGTAGGTGGTGTGAATTCTTTGTTGGCATAAAGCTAGCATTTATCACATTGCTTCATGACATGAATGAAATTGTGAAATAATGTAGGCCAAAAGTAACCTGCGTGAATGATTTTTTGGGCGATGGACATCCCAGAGAGATGGCCCCCGCAAGCGCCGCTGTGGCAATCGTTCAAGACTCTATTGACCTCGTCAATAGTCAAGCATTGAGGGAGTATGGTCTCAACCTATCGCCTATATAAGATATCCCCGATGAGGAGGTAGTAGGATACCTAGTGACAAATACGTTGATGGTCATCTTTGGAGAGGTGGTTTCTGAATTTTTGTGTTCGGAGATAGATGAGAAAATCATTGTAACAAGGGTCATCCGAGGGGATGTAGAAAATAAGTTCATCAGGGAAGTCGATATTGACGGGGGGACTGGTAGTAGTGGAGGGAAAAGTCATGATGAGTTCGAAGAGGATGAGAGATTTCTTTCTTTTAGATGTTGAAAATTTGAGATCGTACTCTTGCAGGATGACGATCCATCGAGCAAATTTACCGTTAATTTGTCAACGACTGAGAAAGTATTGCATGGGGTTGGAATCTGCTATAACTTTGGTAGTTCGAAGTAGAATGTAGTGGTGTAGTTTCTAGACTGCGAGGACGACTGCAAGGGCTATTTTATCTTCGTGATTGTATTTCAAGGGTGCCCCTGAGAGGTTTTTACTAATGTAATAAATGACATGTTCGCGATCATAATCCCCTATTTGAATGAGAACTCCTGCTATTGAGATAGCAGAGGTCGATATGTAGAGGATATAGTCATGGTTATAGTCGGGTGGACTAATCAAAGGGGCGTTGGACAGTGTCATTTTAAGGTCATCGAAAGAATTTTGGGCATGGGCATCCCAGTGGAATGGGATGTCATGGTATAGTAAGCAAAGGAAACCATGTGCTCGAGTGGCGTAGTCTGGGACAAAGCATCGTAAAAAGTTATCTTTGCCTTGTAGGCTCTATAGTTGGCATAAATTTTACGGAGGGGGAATTTTCGTGATGGCTTGGACTTTGAGAGGGTCCATGGTAATGCCACAATGGGAAACTATGAACCCAAGGAGGCGCTCAGTGGTGATGCAGAAGATTCACTTGAGGGGGTTCAAGCGGATATTGTATTGTCAACAACTTTGGAAGATGATTCGTAGATCATTGAGATGTTGAGTGCATTTCTTGGATCGAGCGGTGAGGTCATCTAAATATGTGAGGATGATATGAGTGAGATCATGAAAGATGTATGTCATGGCCCATTGGAATGTTTCTCCAGTGTTCTTGAAGCCAAAAGGTATGACATGATATGAGAAAGTACCCTAGGGGGTAGTGAATGCAGTTTTGTACTGATCAGCGGGGTGAATTTGGATTTGGTTGTAGCCAGAGAAACTGTCCATGAAGGACAATGCCTCATGACCCATGCAATCATCGATAATTTGATCGATAAAGGGCGTGGGAAATTTTTCTTTGGGACAGGCGTGATTGAGGTCATGAAAATCCATACAAACACGAATAGTGCCCTTTTTTTTGTTAACAGGGATGGGGTTGGAGACCCATGATGTATAGGCGATGGGGTAAATGAAGTCGGCGATGCGTAATTTATCAATCTCAACCTTTATGGCCACAACTTTGGATGGGTGTAGCGGCCATTGTTTTTGGTGGATTGGTGTGATATCAGGCCAAGTGTTGATACGATGTTCGATGATAGAGGGGTCAAGGCTGGACATTTCTGTGTATGACCAGGCAAAAATGTCTTGGTATTTCTGGAAGAGAGCTTTGTAAGCTGTAGTTTTTGCAAGAGTGCATGCGACGCCAATACTGATTTCCTCGACGACTCCATTTGTGATGGAAATATCAATTTTGATGGTGGGGGAAATGTTGACCATATTTCCTTCTTCAAAAGCATCAGGGGCAGGGATAGGGTTGTTGAACTAGTGGATATGCCCTAATGGGATAAAATCCTTGGTTTCGACGACATATATGGGGTGTTGATTAGGAGAGGTGAATGCTTCCTATGAAAAGAAGAGCGATATGTGGTGTAGCGCATCCCATGGGTGGTCGGGGGTGGTTAATTCCTCAAGTATGTCCTCGTCACAATGTAATTGTGAGGAATACAAGGGATCTAGAAGAGTCACATCGGTGAATGTCACTATGTGATTATCATCTGGTGATGAAGGAGTAGGGGGGGTGATGCAAGGAGATTGTGATGGTTCACTTGACATAAACCAAATATTGAGATACTGAGGGTTAAAAATGGTAGTTTGTTGTAAAATTTCCGTGGGGAAATGAACGGAGGAATTGGGGGGATTTAGGGGTAAATCCTCATACAAGTCATCCAATAAATATGGGTGAGTAGAGAGTGACTTAGGTTCAGGAGAAAGGATGTGAATAACCTCTGGAGATGGAGTAGGGGTAATCATTGATTCTGCTGGCACTGGAGGTGATGTAGCATTTTGAATAAGGGCCATTTGGCAACGCCTATATTTGATGATCATGGGACATTGATATGTTAAATGATCAAGTGATTCACATAGGGTGCAAGGACAGCTCATATGTTCATTGATTGAAGTGGTGACATAATGGATGTCCGTGTTTTGGGTACTTGACAACGTGGACTTGACGACGTGGAGGTAGAGGGGTTTTGTTGAAAATTATGGTATACTACTGTGAGTGTTTGTCGAAACTAAGGTAGGGCGGGGAAATGATGAGTATAGTGGCCATACTCTGAACATATGGCACATGCAAATTTGGTCTGTAGCCCTTTATTACTTGTGTTATGTGAGATAGTAGAAATACTAGAGGAAGCGACAAATGATGGTGGTGCTCAAGGGAGTTGAATGAGAATACGTAACTTGGGGAGAGATGGGCACTTGTTGGTGGGGTTTCTGTCTTTCTCACATAGCGCACAAGGAGGTTGGATGCATGGTGGAAGTGGAGCTGTGGGCTCCTTCTTCTTTCGATTTCCCCCATATGTAGCAGGGGGGTTAGTGAGTGGGGGTGTAGGTGGAATGGTGGGAGTGAGTATGGGAATCTACATTGATATCCCTTCTATTTTGGGAGGAAGGGATGGTTGATGGACAATCTCAGGTGGATGTAGATACCAAACTGGGATTACCAGCACCATATTAGGAAGGGTAAGCATTACTACTACCTGGAAAGATTCTACACCTGGTGGGGGGTGAAAGAAAGGTAATGGATTGAGGGACTATTTCCCAAACCAGGATATGACCCTGGGGAAGATTAGGAATGGGTCAAGTTGAACTAGTTTCAGGGGATTCCTAAGGGAAAAGTTCTGCAACTAGTGGGATGTTAGGGATCAAATAGGCCTCAGTGGAAGGGGGGTTATCTTCAATTATCATTGTGTTGGAGGATACGACACATACTTGTGCTGAGGGTTGGAAAAGTGGTGGTGCTCCATGGTATGTCCCTAGCAAGGATGTGTCTTTGAAGATTCTGGGTCCCATATCGATGAGTGGATAGGCATCGGGATTAGTGTGGATGAAAGGGAGGATGCTATTGATGTTGGATGAAGGGTTAGGCATGTAGTGTGATACTTGATCGATGGTAATGATATTTCCGTTATGGGGAAACATCATGGTTTGGAACACAGAAGAGGCGATGAACTTCATAGCATACATGTAGCTACGACCAAACAAGATATTGTAGTCAAGTGGAGCATCGATAACCTCAATGTCAATCAGAATGGTTTTTCCCTCGATATCGACAAGGATATTTTGGAAGAGTCCTTTGGGGGATGAGGGTCTGCCATCGTAATATCTTAAGGTAATGGTAGATGGTATGAGTTAGGGGGAACCACGTTTCTTCCATAAGGATTTGGACATGATACAGGTGGTGGCATCTTTATTAGTGATGCACTGATGAACTATAATGTTCTGAATTTTTACAGGGATTTGAAAAGCAATAAGAGCAAGGAGGTGAGGTTCTCCGCTATTGAGATCAAATGTGATGAGTCGAGTATCAGCAGGGTTGACTGCTCCCATGGTAGAAAGTAAGGACTTCCGTTGGGTGGGACAAGTTTGAAGGAATTCTAAGATTACTGTGGCAGCCAGAGATTGTGCCAAGTCATTGACCAAACTTTAATGATGAAATTCCCTAGCCTGAGGATTGTGGACATTCCTATGCAATAGGATGTGAGGAATATGAAGGGGGGTTTCAGTATTAGGGATAGGAATCATGAAAGGGGGTCCAGTTGTGACTAGAATTGCTTCCGAGGTGGTGGGAGAAGAGTCAAGGGGTGTGCTATACTGACAACTGTGAGTTTGCAGAAGGACTTCTTCCTCACTGGTAAGGAGGATAGTGCGATCGACAAAGGTGCCCATATTGGGATACGGTCCCAATTGTGGTGGGGTAGGATGCATGTCTGGTTGGGTATTTATCACCCCTTGGTGTGGGATGGGGTTTTGTAGCATGGATGGGGGTGGTTGTTGCACATACGGTTGTGGGGCCTATGGAGGGGTAGGTGGTACTAAGGGAATTGGTCCATTCACAGAGTCTTTCATCCATTTAAAGTCAGTGATTTGGGGGCAATGGTGAGTTTAGTGACCAAACTCACTGCAAGGGGCACAAGGGAAGGTGGTCCTAATTTTTTTGTTGTTCCTTTCCTGGCATTTGTTGTTGTTTCCCCCTTGGGGGTTTTGATTCCCCTGGTTTTGGTTTCCCCTGACAGACTGGTTCTATTGGGGTTGATTCTGGTTTCCTCTTGGTCTGGGATTATTATTGTTTCAATTTTTTCTTTTCTTTTTGTCTTTGTTCGATTGATGGGATGGATTTTTTTTGTTTAGTTGTTTAAAATTTTGATATTGATGAATGGGAGAAGGTTGAAAAAAATTAACCCCAGCATGTGGGTGTCCTTGTGGTGGAGCCATGGGATGTGGAGGGCCCAAAAATGGAAAGTACGGGTTGTGTTGTGGCAATGATCCATAAGGTACATAGGAAGGCGTGGCACTTTCGCTAGTGCTTAGGGTATAGGTTGAGGTAGAAGGAGTACCAACACTTGGTTGGGTAGGTGGGTGTATTATGGGCGCTGGCGGGGGTCCACTTGTGGGTGGAGGTAGGGAAATAGGGTATGGCTATTGATAAGGAGGAGGGGGATAATAAGGGATTCCTACATATGCCAACAGATATTGGGGTTTTCCATACATGGGTGGTTTTTGAGGCTATGGATGGTGATGTGTGGTGTTACCAATCAATCCATTTGTTGAGTGAGACATCCCAAGTTTGTCTTGGCCAAAGGGCATGGGTCTTGGGAGATCAGGTAGTATGATGTACAAGTATCCTGATTGTGAATATATGAAGTCATACTGTTGAGACTTACCAATGGATTCTTCTTCTGATTGAGGGAAGGTAGAGGCCACATCTTTACCGAGGAGTGAGACAAGTGATCTGAGAAACCAATCAAGGCATTATTCTTTGGTGGTTTCTTCTTTTCACAAACTATGTCATCGACGCTATTAGTGAATGTGATCAGCGATATGTGTGGCTAAGGTTTGTTTAAAATCAGAGAGTAGTTCAAGACCATTGTCATGATGGATTGGTAATTGAAAGAAGGTCAAAAATGCTTTGGCCAAAGACTTGAAAGTCGCATGGGACCTTGATTTTTCGTCTACATACCACTTGGCTGATGGACCAGTGAGTGTGCATTGAAATAATCATAGTCAGATGGAATCATACATAATGTTTTTGGAGGATCACCATGAGTGGAAAGTCATGACATGGTTGGCAGGGTCGCCCCCTGCCTTCCCTTCAAACTTGGGGATGTCGAAAGGTAGTTTGGTAGGCATTGCAGGCCATGTGGGGTCATGCAATATAGGATCATTGGTGAGTTTTCTTAGATCTGGTATGTTGAGGGAAGCCAAATATGGCATCTGGAGTGGTGGTGGAGGGTTAGTTCCAGCCATGGTGCGAATGTTTTGAGTATCTGACCTTTGAAGGTGGCTAGGTGGGTTTGTACTTCACCCCTGAGAAGAAGTTGGTCCCCTGCTTCTATGTAAAGGAGAGTGAGTGGAAGGTGGACCTTGGGAATTGGACCCAAGTAAGGTGAAACCAAGCAATGTTGATCCCAATACAGTGGCACTCACAGGGGTGTGAGAAGAAGGAGCTGATGAGTTGTGAAGACTAGGAACTCCCCCTAGAATAGGAGGGAGATTTAGAAATCATCTGTGTTGTTGGGTATTCTACCCTACGGACTAATAAGCCAGGGCTCTAAACTTATACGCAGATCATGACCCTCAAGATTTAACTTTTAACCTTCTACCCAAAACCTCAACCCCTTTTCTCAGGAAAACATGGGAAGAATAAACCAACCTTTTTCCCACGGTTGAAGTAGATCCTATGTTGAGTTGTTATCTCCTTGTTGTTTCTCCTTCCACAAAGCTTCCTGCAATCAAGACAAACTATGCATGCATGCTAGTGATCTACTAGGGGGTTAGAGATAAAACATAAATCAAATATCATAGATGAGACTCATGTATTCAGGACGGGAAAAGTATCTTTTTCATTAATCTCAATATGAACCAACTTACAATGATTTCTGAGATCGGCCACCGTTCCACGATCCTGATCCTGGAATCTTCCCCTTCTTTCTGTCCTCCAACTGCTGCTGCATGTATTTCCCCTAAAGATTGAGGCAAGTCTAAAGGGTTTGGACAGAACTGGCTTGGCAATTTGGCAGAGTTTCTTTGCTATCTTTTTTCCTCCCTTTGAATAGTACCCCTACCCCTCCTTTTATAGGATAGAAGGAGCTAGGGTTTTTGGCGAACTCTCGGCCATGCATGGCTTGGAGTTCCAGTTAACTGACAAAAAGCCTCGT
>JZKD02S2385819.1:0-17089 GCA_000966675.3 Picea glauca
CAATACTTTAGAACTAGGGAAAGAGTAGTATTCTGTCTCAGTTTGTTCCAGATCCAGGTGGATCTGTGGAGATTGGTCTGTGTCCGCACTCATGAATTTATCCTAGAACAGTACCAATCTATGAATCCTTATGGAGCTAAAGAAACTGAGACAGAATACTCATGAATTGGTACTCATGAAAAATATGACTACACTCAAAGTTTGAATCCTTATGGATTGGTCCTTATTAGATCGAAAAAATTTGTGGCTTCAATTCATATCTATTAAAGGGAATGGACGACCAAATTTTAAAACTGCCTATCAATGGGAAACATGTGAAACACTACTTCTAATAAGCCTAGTCATTTTCAACGACTAGTGTACCATAGTCCTCTCTATATAGGTTTTTTTCATAATCACCATATGTAAATATTCTTCTTTGACTCCATGCCCACTGAATTAAGGTCGTCTGGGTTCTCATCAACCCACAGGAGATCACTGCCCCATAGTTGGAGCCTATATGTTGATCCATTTTCATGTATTGTCCTTGTGTTCCAATTTTAACTATGTATAGAACACTCCCTTTCTTTCCATTTCATAGTCCACCGCATTCGCTACAATTTTCATAATTCTATAGTGTGTCGGGAAAATTTTTGTATGTTTACATACTTAGTCATTTTTATAACTTATATTGTGTAGAGATTCCTTACACCATGCATAGATGCTTTATTTCAAATCTCTTTCTCCGCACTCTGCACACTTTTTGTTTCACATAAGACAACACTTAGAATATCTGCAACCTTTCATATCTCTGCAAAACTCTACCTCTGCATAACCCTTACTTCCGCACAACCCATATCTCCACAAAACCCTTTCCTCCACACAACCCATATCTCCGCACAAATCTACCTTTGCATAATCCATATATCTGTACAACCCATATCTCCCCACAAATTAACCTTTGTAAGACTGATCTCTCTACCATCTATTTACGCTCCAATCATAGAATAAAACAAGTAAAGGCTGGTTAGTTGGAAAGAATACAAATGTTATAGGAATTGATTGCCAACTGTAAAAAGATTGATGTTAAAAGAAGTGATTTATTTTTCAAATCGCTTGAAATAGTTAAGAAACTTAAGGGCTTACAATTAAGAAATGAGTCCAAGCTAATAACCAAGGAGCAATTAGAAACAAAGTTAAACATAATCAAAGCTTCATGGGGTAGTGATTTTGACAACCTCACTAACTTTCCGGAGGAGAGCTTAAACAATGCTTAGTTAGCTTTTTGATTGATAATAAAGACCATCCGACATTAGTTCAATAGTTACAATCCGAATATAGAGCTAACTAATCTTGAATAACTACCAAGAAGTAGTTGCACCAGAAAAGTTTGAGTTCCAATTATATATATATATATATATATGAAGGTCCGAGCAAGGAAAAAAAGGGGAGAGATCAATTCATCATTCTACTTTCATTTTTGCGAGTTCACTCATTTCGAAGCATTTCCCTTCTTTCATCCTGTCATCACACAGTTTAAAGTTTGCGCAAAGCCCAACCCAAGCAACAAATGTGAGACACAACTGGGGACACCTATCACTGTCACCTCAATATATATCCCCCTCGTTGTAGTGATGGACAAGTCCAACACAAGGGAGGCTTCCTGGGTGATCCTAGGGGGATTACAAAGGAGAAGCCAATGAGAAGAATGGAGAACCCCTATAGGTCACAATGAAAGGATCTAGGGGATTGATGGAGGATAAGTATCGGTTAAGGGAAAGTTACCAATGAATAATACCTGCAAAACAAATGTTAGACAATAAAAACCAAGACAATATATGATGAAATTATCCCTAGAACAAGAGGGAAAGAACGAGTTATGCTTGCTGTCCCAAAATTTGCAGCATACAACAATGATATATCAGCAAGAAAATAGTTAGAACAACTGCAAATTAAATCATCAAAATAAAGTATATGATATTGGATAACAATGCTAGAAATTAGTAGACAATCTTCTAATGTTTAAACCAATATTTTGATAGCAAAGGTGGGTTGTTAAAGAGTGTTATCTGCAAATATTTATGAAATCCCAATGGCTGTAGAAAAATTTTTCTACAACAAGAAGTTCTAACCACTGAAATTAGCAAGTAAACCACCCAATCACTATATTATTATCGATAGAACAATTATCACAACTTACAAGTAACTTTTAGCAGTAGAAAAGTGGAAAAAGAGTATGAGAGAGAAAGTTTTTTGATGCCCTAATTTCTATAGGTAAATTTTTGTTACAACACCATCACTTAGCCAATCAAGACGCCCTTTTAGCACAAGAGAGACTAAATCATGTAAGATTCAAATCCAAACTTGAACAATTCAATCCAAACTTTGTTTCTTCTCGAGTATGTCAAAATTTCGCTTTTCCTCAACTTCTCCTTTAAGCCTTCATCCATTTGGTTCAATACTTCCAATCGAGTTCGTCTAGCTACCCTCTTCATGAATTCCTCAAGTTTTTCCTCTGTGATGTCAATGTACTCATCATTTTCAAGCGTTTAAGTTGTATCAATAAAGTTTAACCTGTCCATAGTGCTTGGATCTTCTTCTTCCCTATGTCTTAGACACTTGTTTTCTGAATGTGGCTCTTCACAAGGCAAACACCATGGTGATCCCTCCATGCTAACCATCCCAACAAGAGTCAAGGTGTCAAGTGCCTTTTCCTCTTGCTATGGCCTTGGTTTCCAACCTGTTTTTCCCCTCTGCTGCCTCATGAACTGAGGTCTTGGAGCATAATGTTGCCTCTCCAAAGTTGTCAACCTGTTCATGATATGATTTTGACTATGGAAAAACAGGGCATTCATTTGATCAAACTTTTGAGCAAAGAGTGTGATGGGATCCTGTACACTACTAGTTGAAGTCTTCGTCTTAGGTTATGTTCTGGCACGAGGGAATTGAAAAGGATTAATCTTTGAGCTGATAAGATGTTATTCAATATGTGTAGTATACTCTTTGGCCTTTTCCAAATTCCTGGGCATCTTTTCCTTTAGGATAAAACCAAATAGTCCTTCAAAATCATTCAAATAAAGAATGACAACGACTACCTCTGGCGGGCACAAGTCCTTTGGGATTTGAATACACAAGTTGTCAAATATGGCATCAAATTCCTTCATTGTTTCGTTCTCTTTCTTGTTTATTTGGTTGAATTGAATCAATAACATTCCACTGTCCTTCTTTGTTGTCCACCTACCCTTGAACTACTTAACGAAAGATTCATAAGATTGCAAGTGATTTTCAGGCACGCCTTTGGACCAATTTTTAGCATCTTCATCGAGAGACGTAGCTAGAAACTTCATTGCAATGTCTTCATGTTCTATAACATTATCTTCCACGACCACACTGATAGCATCAAGATGCTCTTTAGGTATAACAACATTGTTTCTGGTGAACTCGGGCAACCACTTGTGAGACTCTTTGGGCATGTTATTGGGGTACCCAGGGATGGTGGTTATACTCAATGGATTGTAAAGGTTGTTATCCCAAGGACAAGTAATTGGAGCAAGGGGAATACTACCTTGAAACAAAGTTTTGACAATGGGTGAATTATGAGGGGGTCTTCTTCGATAAAATTTGGAAGGATTACACCTTCCTTGGGGAAGTGTTTTTGGGAAAGATGAGTTCTTAGGTTATGGAGTTGCTACATGAACTCTATGAAAAGATCATCAAAAGTGAAAAGGGAACTTCCCTCAAATGGAGTCACCAAGAAAACTATGGGGAAAGGATTTGGGATAGACTTGCCAAGTGTCCTTATGGGATCGAAAAGGATTCAAAATCCTCCCCGACAACAACACCAAAAATTTTATCGCACTATTTGTAGTTTGGGAAAATGTCAACGCAAGCAACAAATGTGAGACACAACTAGGGACACCTATCACTATCACCTCAATAGATATCCCACTCGTTTTAGTTATGGAGAAGTCCAACACAAGGGAGGCTTCCTGGGTGACCCTAGGGGGATTGCAAAGGAGAATACAAGGAGAAGAATGAAACACCCCTAGAAGACACCAAAACTTCCAAATCCTCTAGCTTAGAAATCTAAGTTTGACTAGGGTTTGATAATCTTCTAGGGGTGTAAACCCTCTTACTCCCTAGAGAAGATAAACCCTAGCAAGGTATTTCTACAAGGGTGTAAACCCTCTTACTTCTTGTAGAAATCCTTTTGCGCTTTCAATGACAATAAAATACAATTCCTTGATGGAGGGTGTATCCCATTATACTCCTCCTAGGGTTTGATAATATAACATTGAATTTAAGAAGAAAAACACAAAATTGCATAAATTTCTTACCTAATTCAAGAGATAACATGAAAAACCATTAATTTTCAAATAAATTCCAACAATTTTCCAAGAAGAAGAATCCAAGAGAAGTTTCTAGCCTTTATTCCACCAATAAACAAGTGTAGCATCCATGATGACAAGAAATACAAGCGAGTGAATTGCCAAAGAGGGATGGAATTTCAGGCAAAGAGTAATTTTCCAAGTGATGAGTTATGGTTTGTGACAAATGACTTTCCTCATATTTATATGAGTAAAACCCAAGTCATGTTTGTCCACTTTGCAATTAAATCCATGATTTTAGGCCTAAAACCTAAGTTACAATGCTTAATTAGCAAAACGATTTGTTCTTTTTCCCACATAGGCTATAAAATGACCAAAAATAACAAAACGATGGGACATAAGCCCCTAAAACTCCTCTGGAAGGTGGCACATGTAAATACAAGCCTCCAAAAGCTAGGACATAAATCTAGGAAGGTGCCATGTCATCCCCATATCAAGCAAATAAGTGGGGCTTCAAGCCCACAACACCACCAAGTGGACAAAAATGGTCAAATGTCCTCCCAAATGTGTGATGTCAATCTCTTCAAGAGGGACATTAGGGAAGAGGAGGGTGACTTCACCCTTTATTCATGGTTCTGGATTTTCATCATGTGATATGAACGTCTCTCAAGGTGCAACGTTCATTATCTTAAGCCTAAATGAGTGGGGCGCATCATCCATCCTATGGGATTTCAATCCCCTATGAAGGTCCTATTAGATTTTCATTAGTTTTGTTAACATCATATTTACCATAGCATTTTGATCTTCTTTTAAAATTAAAGAACCACATACTAAAATATATAAGCAACAGAGAAACAAGTATAAGAAGACACAAAGATTTATCCTGGGAAAACCCCAAACTCGAGGAAAAACCCAACCAACTTTTCTTAGAGAGAATATTACAATACAATCATGAACAAGCTCTATTCACAAAAGCAAACCAACAATGAAGAAACCCTAATAACAAATACTCATCTCTTCTTCTTGTCAAACCCTAGCGAGGGTAGACAACTGAGTAGCACCACATAACTAGCACAATATAGGCACATCATTAGAGAAAGATATCACACCACATAAATGGCAATTGGTAATTGCAACTACAACTGCAACTGCAACTGCAACTGTAACTACAAATACAATTGTAACTGACACAAAGAAACTAAGAAACACCACACAATCTTAGTGCAACTCTTCTAAAGGTATCGCACAATATAAACCACAAAGAGCCACCAAGAATATCCTTCCCGAGAAGGGCACACTCTCCAAGAGAACCAGAACCCAAAAATAGCGAAACTATCACAATTGCAGATACAATTGCCTAGTGCACACTGTAGAAGGAGCACTATGTGTTTTTACAAATGAAATGGTCCAGCCCTGTATTTATACTAATCTGGGTGCCTTTATGGGGCCAACTTCTTATTTTGGGTCTTCATATTTACTTTATTATTTATGTGGGCCAACTTCTCTTCTGTGGTCTTCTATTTCACTTTATTCTTTTTTGGGGTGTTCTTCAACTGTTCAATTGTCTTCCTTTGATTTTTGGAATCTTCTTCTTCTCTAAGAAAATTTGTCCAGGAGGGAATACCTCCCGGAACTACAAAAACATCAACATGTCCAAATGGCTTAGTCCCTTAATGAATGTATTCCACCAAGAAAGGTCCTGCAAAGACAATAAAATATGCCTTCCAAGAGTCCACAAGTCACATGTATCATTCCAAATAAGCCACATTTAATAAAAGAACCACCCAAACATGTGCATTGAATCCCCCCTTTTCAAACTAAACAAATTCTCAAAGACCTTATAAACTTTGCCAAATTTAGGTATGTGGGGGTTGTCATGGAGCTCTATTGGGTAGGCCAATCCCCAAGTCAAGGTGTGTTTCCAAAGAAGACCCTCTCTAGGCCATGTAGTGGATATGAGGTGGACATGGGTAGGACTTTTGGGCATGGGGTTCTTGACATATCAAGGGCTCATATTGTCTCATTCATGGGTGCCTTTATGGAGGGTGTGTTGCATCCCTTTGTTTACCATGCAACATTTTTCCAAGCCATTTATTTGCCTTTCATTTTTTGTGGTCCGAACATTGAGTGATATGTTAAATGGAAAGTAAAAGAGCACCACAATGCCACTTGAATTTAAAATACATCGAGTGCCACATGCACTTGAAATTAAAAGACACTGCAATGCATTCCCCCATCAAATGGGACATTTTTATTTATTTTCTTTTTAAAGATACTTAATTTTTTATGGAGAAGCATTTCATTTCTCTTGGGACCTTCGAGAAAGAATATAGAAGGATAGGTTATGTCCTTTAACTTTTACAGTGCTAGCTACAACACCTCTGGGCCTTTAGCCCCACAAAAAATGAGGTACAAGCCCTTCTTGAGGTCATTAAGCCTAAAAACCCAAAAGATGAGGAAACAAACGGGAAGAGGTGTAGAAAGTGGTAAATATCTGCAGGAATGGTATGATGACCCTTCAAAGAGACCCCCCAGTAGCAACCATTTTCCCAAGGGAGACCCACTTACTAGGAAAAAATGTCAACCACCAAGGTGAAATAAGGAAAAAGGTATAATTGCCAAGCAAACATTCCATAATCAAGAAAGGACTATTTGCGACATGCTAAAATGCTTTAATTATTAAAGTGACACTTACCATGAGATCAGAATTGTTACATCATGAAGCGAGATCTATTGTCCTTTCTGTGCCAAGCTGGTGTGGTGGACATTGTTATGCTGTCAATGATGAATGATGATGTGTGGTGGAGAGGAGGGGCTCTTTCTACTCAATGTGGGCTCAACTAGTCATATGGCTCTTGACACTCCAAGTATTCTACCTGCAAGCCTCGAGATATCATCTCCTTAGTTACCCCTAGCCTAGGGGCTGACACATCCCAATCTTTGATCATCGAGCTTCATAGGTTTATAGTTTACTTATAAAGTTGATCCCTAATTTCATTTATTTTCTTCTTCCAGTTTACCTATGTTATATATGGTCCACGTGATCCCCATCCCAACCCAAATAGGACCAAATTCCTTTAATTGTTTAAGTATAAATAATATTGTGTAGTGTTGTTGCATACATTTTATTCGAACTTGAACATCAATTTGTAATATTTTTTACTCTCGTAGAGAGTTATTTCAGGAGTTCATAACTGTTGTGATTTATGACTTTTATATAAGTATGATATCTCAATTGTTTTTTTCCTATGCATTTTATGATATTAAATTAATGAAATCATTTGAAGCTCTATGATTTTGGACCAACAATCTATTTTTCATCTTACGAGTCTTGCTTCAAATCTCTTTCCTCAATACATAAATGAATGGATTTGATGGAATGGATGCAGTTATTTTGTATATTTTATGTGAGGGTATTATTTTTCTATTATAATTTATTTTCTATCCTTTCAGTTATTTTACCACCTATTCCACTCACATGTGTAAATGACATGAATGCTTAATCTATTGAATAAGTGAATTGAAAATATGAGTGAGAAAGAGGAGTACCACCTCTATAAAAATGTACAATGTATCTTAATAACTTCTTTAAAAATGCCTAGGAAGTTGACTCTTGTCCCTAATAGGAAAAGAGATCAACATGGTAGAACCATGTTTTTTTTGGGAGGGGGGTGGCGGGCGGGGGTGGTTAAAATTCTGAATTGTTTGAAATTGTGATATTGACATTTGATACCATTGTAGACAAAAACCTTAAAATTGGCCCTTGAATCGAAAAGTGATGCTACCAGTTGTATGAGTTTTTTTTAGTTAAAATTACAACTTAATTGAAACCATGGCCTTAACAACTTGTACCATAATAGATAAAGAACTCATAATGATTCCTAAATTGTTACTTGAGGGTGGGCGCAAGGGTAGAGACACAATTGCGAGAATCTCCCTCCCCAAGAAATTGCCAATTTTTTTAATTTTTTTTTTAATATATGTATATTAAGTTTTAATTTAGTTTTTTTTTTTAATTCTTTATTTTAGTGGGGGTGGAATTTTTATTTTTTAACTTTTATTTTTAATCTAGATTATAATTTTTTTGCTTAAAAAAAACTTGTTTGTGGAGTTTTTTTTCCTTTTTTTACTTATTTATTTTTTAATGTAAATTAAAAAATAAAAATTAATTAATAAACAAATTTTCAAGCAACTATTTAGGAGTCAATTATTATTATTATTATTTATTTATTTATTTTTATCTATGATGGTACAAGTTGTTAAATCCATGGTTTCACTTAAGTCATAATTTTAACTTGAATTATTTTTTGTGCTATTGGTAGCATCACTTTTCGATTTGAGGGTCAATTTTAAGGTTTTTGTCTAATTGTTAAAACCATGATTTCAAAAAAGTCATAATTTTAACTACCCCACAAAAAAGGGTGCTACAGGTAGCACCACTTTTTGATTCGAGGGTAAAAATATCCATTAAATGTGATCTCTAAAAAAACGAGGACTCTAGAGAGTTCTTGTTAAGTTGGTAACTTTGTTATTGATATATGATATACCGAAAACTTGGCTTGTACATGGCCTTGCCAGTACCAAGCAGGCCTTGGGAGTATCTCCATGGAACTTTGTTGGAGGTTTGCCTATGACTAATAGAGGCCATGAATACGTGTTTGTCGTAGTGTATTGCTTCATCAAAATGTATGTGCTCATCTCTTGTAAGAAGACAATATTTGTACAAGAAGCATCCAAACTATTCTTCAACCATGTTTGGGTACATTTTCAATAGGTTCTTGGGTATATTTTGTACAATGGTTTGGGAGAGAATGGATACAAAGTTGAAGTATTCCATTGCATTCCATCCCTAGATTGACGAACAAATGGAGGTTGTTAATTGTACACTAGTATGATTGTTGAGAGGCTACAATAGCAAACATCTAAAGACTTGAGACATACAAATAGTTTACATTTAACACTCCTACAACAAAGCACTCCATTTTTCCACCAATAAGTCTCATTTTGAGATCTGCTTTGGTTACATAGATCCTTTTCCAATTGATATTGTGTATGGGTAGTAGAATGATGAAGCAAGGTTGCAAATATATGAAAATAATGTGAGCACATTCATGGATAAAATCAAACAGATAAATCTAAGGGTTTATGAGAAACTTGAGAAGAGACAACAATTGTATAAAGTTGGGAAAGACTAGTACATGGACGATCAAAAATTTTGTGTTGGGGACAAGTTATGGTTTTACCTCCACAAGGAATGATTGCAAGGAGCAACAAAGAAACTCAAACCCTTTAGATATGGACCATTTGATATCACAGAAAAGGTGAATGAGAATGCCTTTAGGATAAGAACTCCTCCTTACAGATCAATTCAATGGTGAATGTGGAGTATTTGAAATTGTTTGAACCTTCCACGATGGATGAGGAGGAGGAACATCAGGTTCTCCCTATTGTTGAAGAATTTACACCACAAACTCTGGAAGAGTTGAAGGAGGACATAGTTTTGCAGTATAAGGAGTGTATAACACATAGAGGAAAACAAGAGATGTGATAGATTGGTCTCAAAAGATAGACTCCAAGGAAGGTTAAGGGGTATGAGAGGAACCAAATTGCAAACAAGTTCCCTCACATATCCTTGGTAACTTTTGGGGACCAAAAGCCTCCCAGTGAAGAGGTGTGATTTGAATCAGATTTGAATAAGAACAATTGGATACAACACATAATCTACAATGATCAACACGAGCAAGGTTTGAGACTATGGACAATGAAGGGATCATCTTGTTGGTGTGAAGGTCCCCATGCCATCACGATCAATGTCCACCCCTGCATTTAATCAAAACATAAAACAAACACATACGATGTAAGGTTAAGGTAGAGTATTATTGTAAAATAAAAAAATGAGGTATTAAAAAATAAACTTTATTAGACCTTTTCCCCTATGTACAAAAGACAAAAGAAGAAAGGAGGAGGAGGAGAAACGAGCTTGGGGGAATTGAAGGGTTGGGGATGCTTGACCTTCTAGCTATTTCCCCCAACTAAGGCTGCCTCCTATATGTTGTACCTTTGAGAGGGAGAAGGGGTTCTTTGTATGGGGAGGAATGAGAATGCTATCCAAATTTCATTGAGGAGCATATAGATAAACCAAAGAGCCTGCAAATTTCCCAATGATGCATAATAAAAGGCCTAGTCAAAGCCAATTGAATGTTGGTTTTCCCATTTGGGTTTCCAGGGTAAATAATATCTTCATTTGCAATGTTTTTTCTCTGTGTTTGAGTATATTTCTATGTTAATTTGTTTTTTTTATGGTTTATTGAAGCTATTGTATGCATTTTAATGGTTGATCTATATGTTGAAAATTGTGAATTGAGTTATATGTATAGTGTGGTGGTATTTCTGCATATAGGAGTGGTTTAATGACAAAGGAAAGTCTGAGCAACTCTCTGTTCTCCTCCATTGAGTGATTTTAGAGATGAGAAATCAATGGTTCCCATTCCAGAGTTGTTACTAGTAATGTGGGAGTTTCTAAATTCATTTTAAAGAGATGCTATTGATCTCTCTCACTCCCCCGGTCACCATTCTCTTGTTGAATGTATTTTCTGATAACCTCTAGGTCGTACCTCTTTTGGGCCACCTTTCTCTTGCTAGCTAGTGTTTGTTCCTTTCCCATGTACCATACTCAACGGTTTCATGCTATTGGGCGTCTTCCCCTTTTCCCACAAGCCATTGCCCAATTCAATCTATTGTCTACACATTTTTCTTTGTTGTTGGTCACCCAATTCATCCTCTAGGCATTTTTCTTCATTGTTGGTCACCCAATTCATCCTCTGGGTGTTTTTCTCCACTGCTAGTCACCTAATTTGTACTCTAGGTATTTTTCTCCACTACTAGATGACTAAATCCATCCACTGAGCATTTTTCTTCATTGTTGCTTGACCCAATTCATCCTTTGAATATTCTGCTTCACTATTGGTCGACCCATCTGATAGGATGAGCGTTTTCTTACTGTTGGTTGAATTACCTTAAGGTTAAGCGATCAATTTGATAATTTGTCTATAGCCTTGGGCCGTGTAAAAGGGTCTTTGGTCAACTGGTGTGAATTTACATGGATATTTTTGGGTTTTAAGACAATCTTGTTTTTTAACATTAACACTTAAGTGTCACTTCATGTTTCATTTAATTTTAATCACCTACATTGTTTACTTATGAGTGTTGAACTACTTATCTATGTGTTCTTAGCAAAGAGAAGTGAGTGTCATGATTATTTTCTTCTAATATGTGTGGAATGTAATAGTTACTATGTGTTGAATGAAATGAAGAGCCTTTTGGTGTGAATGAGTTATGGGCATCTCTTCGAAGTGATAGTATGGGACAGAACAAGTTCATCATCACTAAAGGTTCCTTCCAAGATGACTAAGAAGTGCAATAATAATCAATAAGGATCCATGTTGGTGAAATGTAAACCTACCATTTACGGATCAAAGTACAATATCGAAGTTGGTGAGAATGTAAGAAGAACCCCAACTTGGCAGTTCTCGTAGTCTTGTAGAAATTTGGTCGAATGCAGATTTCAATTTCAATGATCAAATTGATGGGAATTTCAACAAGGACAATTGAAATATGAAGGGTTGTTTTGTACAACATGGAAATTTGTTGAGAATGGAAGAACAATCCCAATTCGACAATTTTGATAGTTGTTTTTTGCAAAAAATTGAGCATATTTAAATTTCAATTTGATGATCAAATTGACAATTTCGACAGTAAAAAATTAATATTTGATAGTGTCGAGGCCTCAATAACCCCCCCTTCCCCTACAAGTTTTAAAAAAAACTTGGGGGCGGGGGCTTCTCATTTTCTCCTTTTTGTGATTTTTATCGATCTTATCCCCTCATTGCCTTGGAGCCTAGTTTCTTTAGATTCTTTTTTTTTTGATTGGTGGAATCAACAACTAGTTAGGCACATATTCCCATGACATGGGGTCATGTTATCTGACTGCTACCACTATAACCTCCAGGCGTGCCCCAATGCCCCATACATTACACACAAGGTAAGTCAAGGTTTCGATTCTGTGACTTCACATAAGGGAGTGCCTTAACAACACTCTCCATCATCGACTACCCTACACCCCAAGGGCTCTTTCGATTCTTATTGAAAATGGATTATTTTTCAAAATTTTCTTTGATTCCCCAAATTGGTCCCCTTTCCTCATTTTTTTCCCCTTTAATTTGATCTCCTTTTCTTTTGTTTGAACTATTTCAATTATCTTTTCTTCCTTTTCTTAAACTTTGTCTCTCTGATTCCCAAGTTGGTCTGAATTGTCAAATCTCCCCCTCCCCACCCCCACTTTCATTTTATTTTCATTCTCTTTGCTCGATTTCAAAATCATGCCCTATTATCAAATCAAGTCCATTTTATTCTTCATTTGAATGATCGTTTCTTTTTGAATGTGAAGCCCTCTTATCCTCAAACTTACCTTCCCTCAATTCATTTTCCTAATTAGGTCTGAATTCAAGAATTGGGCTCTCTCTTCAGCTTCAAGAACATATTCATGAAGAAAGTTTTCAGGAAGATTTCAATGATGAATACTATGATGAAATACAACACCCAGATGATGAGACATTGATATATGTGACCCCGCTTGATGAAGATGATATCATTCATCATTGTTCTCCTCCTGCACATGAAGATGAAGTAACTGTCCTTCCACTTGATGAGGACATCCAGGTCTCTTCTTCTCCTACACATCAAGAAGAGAACATGATGAGTTATAATATGTTTTAAATCTTTGATGATGCTTTGTGTTGATATTACAGTAGTTGCGGGAGGTATTAACCTCTACGTGTAACCTTTGACGAGTCTAGAATATTCTGGGAAGTAAGAGAAACCCTAGAAGGTTAGGAAATAACCTTAGAAGAGAAGTCATCTCAAGATAATAATTGATATTAAATTATTATCCTCCAGAAGTAGAAGTCAACCTATTTAGGTAACTTGGAGGACTATAAATAAGAGGGCGCTAGAGCTCATTTTTCACACTCACTCTCACAATTGCATAAGGACAAGTGGTGCACATGACTAGAGGAGAGCTGCAATTGCTGCAATGGTGACTTGGTCTTTGGTTATGGTTGGACTTTCTGCTTGGTTATGGTTTGGAATCTCTGCTTGGTACACTAACTTTGAAGAGAGGTACACTAACTTGGTTGGTTATTGGTTCTAGGATTTTCTTCCAGAATTATTCTATTTGTCAAGGTTAAGGTGCTCAGAGGTGGCCTTTGTGCCTATGGTTGCGTGAAAATATTGCTATATTGTCTACGGTGAAATGAGCACACCTATTATTCTAATAGGTTATGGGTCCACACTATCTTCAAACAATCTAACTACTAGAAGGTAGATTGGGAGGATTTGCTCAGTTGCAGTTGCAGTAAAAGTTTTTGCCGCAACAACGAAACCCTAACCCTTGTTTTGAGGCACCTTAAGTGAAGCGCTTGACCTAATTATTGGATAACCTAGTGCACCCTAGCCTAGCGCACCTTCTGGTACTCTCAGCAAACCAAGGCATCAAGTTTGAATTTTTGGTCAAAATCAAAGGTTGACCAAGTAAACATCACCAACCCTCACCAACCCGTGAACCCGTGATAACTCATATATTTGGCTAAGTGTTGGAGAAGTTACATAGTAAAGACTAGTAAAAAGAGTTGGGTGCATTATGAAGGCGGTGGAAGTTAAAGTGCATTGTGAGGGTAGCAGAGATAACACATACTCTTAAGAAAAATCACCAACCCGCAAACCTGCAATAAGCCATAGTAAATAAAACTAAGTCTGGAAAGTATATAATGGATCACGTGAAATATGGAAAATATGAAAAATGAAAAGAAATATACGGGAAATAAAGGAATTACGTGAAAATTGGGAAAGGAAAAAGGAAGAAGGACAGAAATGGAAAAATAGGATAAAGAAATATGGAAAGGAAAATAAAAGGAAATGGGAAAATAAAGGAAAAGGGAAATGAATATGAAGGTGGAAAGGAATAAAGGAAAATGGTTAAGGGGAATATGAAAGTAATGAGACAATGTGAAAAAAGACTAAGTATAAAATGAGAGAATGAATAGGGTTGAAGGGAAAGGAGATGAGAGAATATGTGACTTAGAACATTTTTCATATTTCTTCATGTAACACCTCCATTATAATTCTGGATAGAAGTATGCGCATCTTGGTCATGGAGACTACGATTTTGATTGTGTGAAATACACAACGAAGATGATACCAAGGGTTATGCAATGAACATATAATAGTTCAAAAATATTCATCTTCCAATATTTTTTTTATTATTCCAGGAGTGGGAACATATAGGTGACCAAATTTTTGTCAACAACTGGCTCCAACTGCAGGACAATGACCCCCTGTGGGTTGCTGAGAACACCAAAATCTTAAGACCAAATTCCTTCTCCATTGGTCTATGGAGTCATATTCAAAATGAACTCTTGAAATTCTTCTTCTTTCATGGACTTATCTTCAAAATTCAATATAAATACTACCTTATTGTGCAACATTGAACAAAAATATATACATATATGATCTACCTACCCTAACTTACTTGAAATAAAGGGGCACCTTAGGTTTTGGGAGATTTCCAATGGAGCCTCTCAAACATCCAACCGACTTATAGAATGAGCTCCTGAATTGAACAATATGTTGAGGCCACAATCTTCTTCATAGGAGAGAATGATTTGATCATCTCAAAGAATTTTAATAGAGTACTGCAATCAAGATCAAAAGATAATTTTATAGGTCAACCTCAAATATTTTATATTTTGAAAACAAGGTTACAAAGCACAGTCGAGATTAATCTCGAAGCAATTCTTTGTGGATTTTTATTTATGAAATATGTTCTTCATTACAAAATATTTGACAGCCATACAGGTGGCTGCAAATACTCCATGATCATATAAGAAAATATCTTAGAAGAATATAAGAAGAACACTCAACAACTCAACCTTGTGCCCAACTCTGAGATTCAAGCATAAAACTATGAGAAGTGGTGTAGAAGAATATATAGAAAAAAATGGAGAAGATGGAGGTTTCTTTCTTCTGATAAGAAGATTGATTGTGTATCCATGGTTGCACCTTCTTCTTCCTCTGATATTCTGCCCTGCCCCTTTAACAATACTGATTATTGGACCCCTTGATGAAGCCTCTCTTCTCTTTTTAAGAGCAGATTTTCTAACTACCTAAGCAGTTAGGGTTTTCTTCATCTCTTGAAATTACCGTACAAGTTTCTTCTTGAAACATTCCCTTAATTAATTCATTATTAATTCCTCATGAATGAATTCACATCATTAATACAAGTACATTGAAAGTGGGTCTCTCTCCTCTTTTAATATTTTTTTTTAATTAAACTTTTATCTTTTAAAATTTAATTAATTCTCCACTAAAAGAGTACGGATATAATTTAATTTTATGGAAGTAAACCAACTTTTTATCCATGTAAACCACTTCTTATGTGTTCTTCATCATCTCATATTTCCAATGATATAAAATTTTCCTAAATCCGTCTCTTGGATCTCAAGATATGAGATCATGAAGTTGGGTTGTCACGCAGGCCCATTAAAATGAAGTTGACTGATATTTTAATTTATGAGAAAAATGTATTAACTTTATGTTGGAATATTGGTTGTTGTCATTGATGTCAACCCTAGTCATTGGTTTTGGACCACAAGATTGATGAAGGTATTTGAACATGAAGGAAAATGCACATGTAGACACAACACCCATGGATGGATAGTATACATCATGTTGTTTCTAGTGGTAGGTGGCACGTCACGTGGATCCTTATGGTTGAGGAGAAATGAATTTTTGAAGATGACAAAGTGAATTGAAGAAGGAAGTATAGGTCAGACCTGGAGATAATTAAAGAAAAGAATTACAAAATAAGAAAGTGTCAGGTCGTGCCTAATGTTAAAAGGAAGTGACATAAATGGTATAAACACATATCATTATACATTCATTATATACACAAGTCAAATTTAAGAGAAAATCTGAAGAAAAGAAGGCCGGATTTCAAAGGAGGATGAAGTCTTTTGGTGATGTGTTCTAAAGTATGTTATTTACAGGTCATCTTACCATTTTCTCTATAACTTTTTTTATAGAACGATTTAGATGGTGAAATTGATACGGTATGGAGAATACATATCTAGGTATCTGTGGTAAACATTCCAGATCTTTATTCGCTACAATTTTGGAGATACACTCTGTGGAAGATAGGGTTTTTGACCAGTCCTGAAGCTAGTCAATAAACATGTGTTCAGGGTAAAACAATCATAACTTCTTCATAGAGAATCCAAATGAAGTGAGACAAATTTCATTGGAAAGAGTACGGGTTGTAGTTTCTTGTGTGAGAGTTTCATAATATGATGTTAAATATTGAGTGTGATACATTCTGTACAAGTTAGATTTCCTGAATAAACCAGAATTGAATAAGGTCTACCATTCTCTCTATAACTTCTTTTTGGGGAGGATTCAAGGAGTGAAACTTGGAGGAGTTTAAGAGAATACATTGATTAATATTATCTACAGGATCAAAGTATTCCAAGAATTGAATAATTTTAGAAGTTGAATAAGTCTCATGAAGCATTATCAGGTTATATGTGATGGTTGGTTGATGGTGATGATTTAATGAAAAGTTTTATTATCTCTCATATATTCTTGGGTGGAAGGAAGGGGAAAGGATGGAGAGGTCAACCCTCTCTTGATATTGGAGGATTGTATCTTCCTCTTGGAGGTTTATCCCTCCC
>JZKD02S2385819.1:17139-29595 GCA_000966675.3 Picea glauca
TGGAAGTTGTAGCTACCTTTGGAAGTCATTACTTCCCTTGAACAATAATTGTTGATTATTTCTCATATATTGTGCATGGTGTATTGTGGTGTATTGGTGTAACTCTTATACTATTTTTCATTGATCATTGATATAATTGAATGGTTTAAGTATAATTTAAAAAAGTTTTTACAAATTGTACTTGATACTGATTCACCCGCCTCTCAGTATAAACACTTTAAGCACTTGAAACCTATACCACCATCTTCTACGCTGAAATACCTTTCCAACAATATAATTTTTTCCCGATTCCGACACCCGGAGCTCAAGTTATGGCCTCCACAAGATCAACACTCAACCATCGTCAATCAAAATTGATGAGAAAATGTGGGCCCTTGGATGAATTTCGTGCTTCCCTTCATAAAATTCGAATTTTTTGGTTTGAAAGTCTATCCCACATGCATTGGAATATTATATTCTTTAAGATATATAAAACTAAGTGTTTGATATACTTAGCAAGAAACACAAGAAGAGAAGGAACTATGGAGCTTGGAGGATTTCGACCCTTGGAAAATTGTTGAATATAATAATACTTTTGTATGCCCAGTCAAACACCAATCTGCCCAGTCAACAATGATGAGTCACCCAACCAAATGTTGCCACATGTCATCACTCGGTAGGCCAACAATCTTCCCATAAGAATCTGCCATGTGTCATCCAATAAAATCATGTCACGTGTCACTTTTTGTATGCCACCATATGTCTTCATTAATTAGTTGTCATGTGGCACCATCCATTAACTGCCATGTGGATGTATCTCATTGGTTAATAAAGTGCCATGTGTCACTTGGAGATGTTCCTCATAGAACTTGGGTTAATAAAAATATTATTAAAATAATATGGTGGGTTCGCGGGTTTAGGTGAATGCAGAGGTAGGTGAGGAAGTCACTCGCGGTAATACATAGTAAGAAATGAGTGAGAAAATTTCTAAGTGTAGGTGAAGTGGAGAGGAGAGGTAAACATTAGTAGAAAGAAATTGTAAAATATTCTGAGTCTTGAGAAACGATCGGACGAACTCATATGATATGAAATAAACATCACCAACCCTCACCAACCCACGAACCCGTGGTAACTCATATATTTGGCTAAATGTTGGAGAAGTTACATAGTAAAGAGTAGTAAAAAGAGTTGGGTGCATTATGAAGGTGGTGGAAGTCAAAGTGCATTGTGAGGGTAGCAGAGATAACACATACTCTTAAGAAATATTCCCAACCCGTGAACCCGCGGTAAGCCATAGCAAATAAAACTAAGTCTGGAAAGTATATAATGGGTCACGTGAAATATGGAAAGAACTATGGAAAATATGAAAAATGAAAAGAAATATATGGGAAATAAAGGAATTAAGTGAAATTTGGGAAAGGAAAAAGGAAAAAGGAAAGAAATGGGAAAATGGGAAAATGGGATAAAAAAATATGGAAAGGAAAATAAAAGGAAATGAGAAAATAAAGGAAAAGGGAAATGAATGTGAATGTGGAAAGGAATAAAGAAAAATGGTTAAGGGGAATATGAAAGTAATGCGACAATGTGAAAAAAACTAAGTATAGAATGAGAGAATGAATAGGGGTGAAGGGAAAGGAGAGGAGAGAATATGTGACTTAGAACAATTTTTCATATTTCTACTTGTAACATCTCCATTAGAATTTTGGACAGAAGTATGTGTATCTTGGTCATGGAGACTCCGATTTTGATTCCGCGAAATGCATGGAGAAGATGATACTAAGGGATATGAAATGAACATATGATAGTTTAAAAATATTCATCTTCCAATATATATTTTTTTATTATTCCAGGAGCGAGAACATATAGGTGACCAAATTTTGGTCAACAATAACATAAGAAGTGCTTCTTGGATATGTTTTAGTTTGAGCTTTGCCATGGTATCATGGGCTAGCAGGAAACAAAAGTGTGTTGCACTCAGCACTGCAAAACCATAATATATTTCAGCTAGTGATGCTTGTACGAAAGCAGTGTGGCTCTGTAAGCTAGTTTCTGGATTGTTTAAGCAGGTGTTGGATTCGACCGTGATATATTTTGATAACTAGAGTTGTGTTAAGCTCTCAGAGAACCCGATGTTCCATGACAGGTCGAAGCACATTGAGATCAAGTACTATTTTATCCGTGATAAATTCCAGAGGGGAGAAGTGGTTCTCCAGTATATCTCCACTGATGAGCAGATAACAAATATTTTGGTAAAGCCTCTGTCCAAAATGAAAAGTTTGCATACTTAAGGGACAAGTTGGACTCGTGGAGATGACTTCCTTATTGGAAATGGAAGTGATTACTCCCTAGGTTGGAAGGGAGCACTAATTTTTTATTGATATATGGACAATCATTTTCCAGTTTGGAAAATGGTCTAGGTTGGGAAGTCACTTTTCAGTCTGGAAAGTGGTCCAAGATTCTTGACGAAGAATCATTTTCTAGTTTGGAAAATGGTCCAGGTTGGGCAGTCACTTTCCAGTTTGGAAAATGGTCCAAGATTTTTGATGGAAAGTCATTTTCTAGTTCGGAAAATGGTCCAAAATGGACAATCATGGTCCGACAGATTGATGATGTACCATAGACAATGATTACCCTTGTGGCTAGTGTGGGGGAATGGTCTAGGACATTCATTCTCCTTGGCAGTCACTCCGAGAAGTGGTCAAGTAGGATGGTAAGACTCTCCGGGTAGTCATTCTTTCGAAGTTCACAGTTGTGAGCAATTTTGAAGAATGGTCTGATGTAGAAGGTTGCTGCAGGACTGTCATTTTCATAGGAAATGGTCTGAACATTCATTCCCTAGGGTGGACTCATTCTCTCCAGGTTGCATTGTGATTAGTGCCAAAAGAATGGCCCAATTAGGTTGAATGGTCCAGGTTCAACAATCAAGGATAATCATTCCCTAGGGCAGACTCATTCTCTCTAGGTTTCACTATGAATTGTGACGGAAAAAAGGCTCAGTTAGGTTAAATGGTCCAAGTTCAGAAATCATGGACAATTATTCTTCTATGCTTGAGAAGAATAGTCCATACAACCCATGGCTATTTTTTAAATTTCCGAGGGTATATGCTCTTGCAAATATCACAGATGTGAGTGGAAGAGTGGCCCAAATAATTCAGTTTGTATCATGACATTGTTGATATGAGATGATATGATTTTTGTGGAGAATGTATGTCTTTGGACAATAGTTGTATGCCAATGTGATGGATGTGATCCATTGGTAGTGATTGTGTCATTGGTTAATAGTTGTGTGTTACTAGGAGTGTTTGTGTACCACTGGATAATAGTTGTATACTAATATGAATAGACACAATTGTGTTCTATTGGATGGCATTGTTCTGATTGCCATAGAGACTATCTAGTTGGATAGAAATGATGGTGCTCGTGATTCGATCATGAGATAGCCTCTGTGGCTATGATGATGCTACCGGTTGAAGGGTATGTTTGTGCTCAAGACCATTGCCTTTAATACCTCCTTAGATAGGAGGGAGTGTTGATATTACAGTATTTGCGGAAGGTATTAACCTCTACGTGTAACCTTTGACGAGTCTAGAATATTCTAGGATGCAAGAGAAACCCTAGAAGGTTAGGAAATAAACTTAGAAGACAAGTCGACTCAAGATAATAATTTATATTAAATTATTATTCTCCAGAAGTGGAAGTTGACCCAGTTAGGTCACTTGGAGGACTATAAATAAGAGGGCACTAGAGCTCATTTGTCACACTCACTCTCACAATTTCATAAAGACAAGTGGTGCACATGACTGGAGAAGAGCTACAACTGTTGCAATGGTGAATTGGTCTTTGGCTATGGTTGGAATTTCTACTTGGTTATGGTTTGGACTCTCTTCTTGGTACACTATCTTTGAAGAGAGGTACACTACCTTGGTTGGCTATTGGTTCTAGGGTTTTCTTCCACAATTATTCTATCTGTCAAGGTTAAGGTGCTCGGGGTGGTCTTTGTGCCTATGGTTGGGTGACAATATTGCTATATTGTCTACAGTGAAACGAGAACACCTATTATTATAACACTTTGTTCCATGACTGTGGAAATGAAGAAAACTGCCAAAGGGATCTCAATGAAGTTTCTCTTGCAGAAGGCCTAAACGAGACATTGTTATCGGTTTTGTCTTTTGAATAAAATGAAGTTGTCTAGTCTTGCGAAGAAGTAAATATCTCCTATGATGTAGATGAATTCGTGGAACAATCCTCAGATATAGTTGACGACCACTTTGATGATTTATACAGGTTGGGAGACGGAGATGGGATGTGGGTTGCTTCATTATTGACAGAGATCCCATTTATGACATTGAGGGTAGCTCTTAGGTATAGGGGGTTGAAGTGTCATCTTCAGAGGATTGTTCTTCATGCGTGTATGATTTAGATATTTGGCGTCCTGATGATGATATGATTACATATTTGTTTCTTCCATTCGAGGATGATCCGACACATCATTTTCAAGATGATTTTTGGCCATCCCTTGGGACATATATTTTCGGGGATGCAGGCTTGTTGTATGAGGACTCTCAACCACCTTCAGTTTTGGATCATGATGTGGCCATCTCAGAGCGATCAGAAGTCCATGAAATTAATTTCATATTGAGGATTTTTGTGAGGATTTCCATATAAAGAAGTGACGTTCCCTAAACCCCGAGAAGGAGTTTTTCTCTGGACATGAGGTTGTGCCTTACTCCATTTCCCCTTGTTTGGGAAATCAACAGGTTTTCTTGGGACCTCTTATCATTTCTCAGCCTTCAGGGAGTAGTGATTTTCTGAGTGAAGATGAAGACGATTCGTCGTCTACATATGGTAACCCTCTTCAGAAATGGATTGATCAGGATTGTGGCTACACTTTCCAGTAGGATGATCGGGTTGATGGTTTCTCTTCCAGCAATATTTCCTCCCTCCTACCCATCTCCATGAGTTTTGTTTCATGATAGATTATGTGTATTTATACTCTTTCATTATGTGCTTGATAAGTCTTTGTTGTATTACATGATTAAGCATAGGGGGAGATACTTTGATGAGATTATCAACTGGTTTCACTGGTTGTATGAATTCACTTGACATCACCCATCACCTGATCTTCAGGGCCCTAAGGCCCCAGGTAAGTAGGTAGGTCATTTTTATTTTCTGCATTTGCATCTTGATTGCTCATATTAGTTTAGATGCATTTCATTTTTTCATTTTGCTCTACTTGCATATTGATTTCATGTTTAGTTTAGAAGTTTTTGTAAAAATGCCAAAAATTTCTTTTCTATATTAGTTTTCATTTGTAGTTTTATGTACATGGATGAAGGGTGATAGAACCACCCTAGATGCTCTGATGTTTTTGTCTGAGTTTTTGACAGGCACAGATCTACTAGGAGATGTTATGATTCTCATGCACTGTACGATGAGCACATGTCCCCAAGTAGGAGCTAGATGTTATCCCCATTTTGTGGGATAACCAAGGAGATCATGTCTTGAGGCCCTCATGTTGCATATATGGAGTGTCAAGAGGCATGACCAACAATATACACTTGCACATACAAAGTCCCAATCTGTCACCACATTTGATCCATTGTCAACGCATCCACCACACCAGCTAGCTTCTGGAAAGCAGAAGGGTCTTTCTCCATGCAGTACAAGTCATGTATTGTGGCAGGTAATCACCCTAATATTTAAGACATTCGAACATGTTGTATTTGAGATACTTTTGATTACAGAGAGCCTGCTTGGAAATTATTCCTTTGACCTTGTTTCACCTTGGTGAGTGTCATATATTTCCTAGTGGGTGGCCAACCTTTGGGAAATTTTTTTGACTGGGGGTACCTTAAGGGGTTATCGTACCATTCCCGACCATACTTACCACTTTCCGCTCATTACTTTCCCATCATATTGCCCTCTTCTAGGTCCTTTGACTTTAGTGACCTAAGAAGGGCATGTACCTCATTCTATGGGAAGAAGGGGCTGAAGGCCCAGAGGGATTGTTGTTGGCTAAAATGATAAAAGCCTATATATAGACCTTCCAGATGCTTCACCCAGGGATCCCTCGAGAAAGAAATGAAATGATTCTCTGTAAGAAAAGGGGGACCTACAAGAATAAATGATAATGAATTCTTAAGGGGTTAGTAGGAGGATAGGAGGTCTCATCATGAGTCGACCTATCATGATCATGGGTATCTAACAGTATGACATTACTTGGTCACCAAGCCAGGGTAGTGGCTCTCAGTTACACAACTGGGAGAAAGGGGATCTCATCACGAGCCAACCTTCTCATTTTTAAAAGGTACTTGTGAGCGACATTGTCATCACGTAGACACGACGCTAGGACAATGGCTTCTAACTCATTCCTTGAAACATGAAAGAAACAAAGAATGGAAAGAAGACGGGCTTGGAAAAAATGCATTGCAAATGAAGGTTCCACACACCCTCTACAAAGGCGCCCATGAATGAGACCATACGAGCCATTGTATGTCACGAAACTCAACTACCTATGAAGTCTAAACCCCTTCCACCTCATTGTCCTTTACATAACCTTGAGAGTTCATCCTTGGGAGCATCCCCTACTTGAGTGATTTGGTTTACCCAATAGGACTCCTATGACACCCCTCCCATACTTAAACTTGGTCAATTGTATAAGGTTTTAAGCATTTGTTTAATTTGATGAGGTAGTTTTGATGCACATGTTTAGGTTCCTTTCTTATTAGACATGGTTTACACCTGTCATGATATCTTTGACTTGAGATCTTTGGAGGGTGTACCTTTTTGTTTTGTAGGACCTTGTTGGTGGATAGTTTTGGAGGAGCAAGCCTAGCTTGGGCTTCCATGGAGCTTCAAGCCCATAGGTTGGATGCCAAGGGCCCGCATGTTAGATGATAGAGACGTACCTTTAGAGGCCTATAATACATCATGGATGACTTGACTTATCCCTCACATGCCAAACATTTTTCCTAGGAGAGGTAAAACGTCATCTTTTGGAGGCTTGACGTCACCTAGAACGCTAGGGTTTGGTGGTGAAGGTGTTATTTGATGAAATGTGGCACATTTTGAAGGAAGGGAGTTTAAATACCATCAAGAGAGGATTTGGATGAGTGACAAGTGGCCTTTGGAGGCCTAGCCATGCATCTACTACCCCAATGACTTATTCAAAGTGCCAAAACATCCCCTAAAGGGGTGACATCACCTTGTTCTAGGGTTTATTTTGTGTAAAAGTGAACTTTAAAGTGAATTATTTAATATTATTTTGTTGCAAGGGGTAAGATAAGGGTTGTGGACCCCTTGTATTATGTTTTACCCTTGCTAATGTGAACAAACTATGTGAAAGACAAATTGTATAAACAAAGATCATGAAATCTCATTTTGAATCATAACTCTCCCATTGTGAAGAGCTAAGGACTGAAATTTTCGCTACCCTTGAGGATTTTTTCTATCTTGTGCTATGGTATGGTGTTTCCTTGGTTATGGACTTGATGATGATGATGCACTAGCTCTTGGAGGTCATTTTCTAGCTTTTATGCTGGTTTATCTTGGCATGTTATGGTTTATCTTGTTGCTATTGGATTGGTAAGAATTTTTACTTGTTGCTATCATTTGTAATTCAAGCTCAAGGTTGATTTTTCTAAGGCTAAGTAGGAAGTATAAGTGCATACATCCCTACTCTAGCTCCACCATAATTTTAAGCATATAATTATTATTTTGCAAGGGTTTGCTAATGAAGTATAAGTACATACACCCCTTAGTTTTAAACCCTAGCTAGGTAACTTGCCTTGGGGAATAAGAGCATTTATACCCCCAAGGAGGTAGTAGATATAACTCTTTTATTTTGACCCCATTAACCCATAATCAAAGGCACTAGTCGTTTCATTGGAGAAATAAAAAGTGGCATTGGTAAATGTGAAAAGTTGATGTTTTGAAATTCTTTCACTTGGGCAATGTTCCTTGAGCGTTAGGCTATCTTGCTTCATTGAGGCATCCTCTTTTATCCACTAAAACTTGCTGCTGTTACAAAAATAACCTACATCAATTAGGGCTGCAGAAATCTAACCCTCAAACCCTAGATATCTCCTAAACTAACCCTAGGAATTGGCTATAACTTTTCCCTAATAAACTACTAACACTAGCGCACTCTTTGACCTAGTTTAAAGTGATTTTCATTGGCTGATTTTTCTGTTATAATCCTTGGTTTCCCACAACCATAAATCTGATAAATATCACTGTAGTTAGATTTTTATGACAACCTTGCTTTTGTGCTAAAGTCTTGCTCTATCATTGTTGAGTTAAACTAGTCTTTACTAGCTTGTCTCGTGCTTATTCAATTGGACTTTTAGCATTTATTTTGCAGCCCTTGTTATCTTTTATATGTTGATATACATTATTGATTGTTGTTGCAATTAGGGAAAACAAGCTTAACTTGCTTGTCCACCTAACATATTACAAGTACAATTGGTTTTCATTGTGTCTCGGGTAGGTATTCTTCTCTTGGAAGATCACTCAAAGCATTGGAAACCATTAACCTTTCCCAAGACTCTTTTCCAAGTTTCCTCTACCATTTAGAATTGAACTTTAGGGGCATCAATCCATACATCTCATTTTCCATATCAATCCCCCCTAGGGTCACTGGGATTCCCCCCTTGAGGTGACTACCCCGCCTCTAAAGTGACAGGAACACCTGCCTAAGGTGACACTGGGTAGGTGCTCTCTTGGTTGTCACCATTTTGGTGGTTAGGTCGAGCTTTGCCCAACCTACAACTTGTGTGATAATAGGGTGGAATGTGTTTCTTCTTCTGTTGTTTCCACAATCTTCTTGTCATTCCACTTCTTTTTTTTCTTGTTTTTTTGTTGCTCTTGTGGTTTTGATTGCTTGTGCATACTTGCTTGTTTTTTCCACTTGTCTCCCTCGAGGTACTGTGTTGGAACATCGGCCTCATCAATTGTTTTTGGTCTAAATAACATCATTTGTTGCCAAATCTGAGTTAGAAATGCTCTGAAATACTTGATTAACATGTATGGACTTTTGAGAGAGACTCCCATCTGAATTGCTCTCTTCCTGAACTCTGTGGTGAACTCTTGCACTGATTGTCCTCGTCTTTGCTTGAAATAATGCCATACTATTTTTTGGTGTTTCTCATATCCTATTGGGTAAAACTGGGCTTTGATCATGTCCTTGAACACCTCCCAATCAGTCATTGGTGGCTCATTTTGTGGTGCTCTTCCTACTACATCACTCTTCCACCATGCCAAAGCATGACATTCAAGATTCAACCTAGAAAAAAAAATAGTATGTTTTCCAATTACTTCATGTATGTTGAAGTATACTTCCATATGTTGTAGCCATTAGTTTATCTTGATGGCATCCACTTTCTCAACATATGGCTTGATTTCCACCTTGGCCTCCACACGGAAAGGTACTTGTGTCTTACTATAGCTACATTCTCCCATCACTGGCTCAGTCCTATGCTTTGTCTTTGACTTATTTTCTTCCTTCTTGGGGCATTCATGACAAGCCTCCATTGATGGTTTTTCCTTACACTTCGCTGCCAATAGTTGTGACACCATCGATGTCAACGTGGCCAAACTCTGCTCAAGTCGGTTCAACATGACCTTGGTATTTTCTCCCTCATCTTCTCCATAATGTTCCCCTACCATTCTTGGTGATCTACTTCGCTCTAGACCTGGAAAAAACTCTTGCTACTTCTTTTGTAGTCATTGTGGGTACTTACCATACAGGTCCAACTAGGTGCATTCAAACTAGTGCTTTGATACCATTTGATTTGTAAATGAAAGGCTTATAGCCTATCCATTTCACCATCATGGAAACCTCTGCAATACAAATATAATCTAGAATGGAAAACTTATAAAATGGACTATCAATTCAATACCTCAGTGTAGGTACCTCAATTTATACCTTAATCAAACACCTCAATCAAATGAGAACACTCTTATGTCCACCAACAATTATCTTTATATTTCCTTAGCTCTCACTATTTGACAACAACTCAACTAGCCGAGCTAATAGTTGAGTTGATTATCCAATAGACCAGTCGACCACCCAAATGGTTGAGTCGATCAAATGATTGATTGGTTGACTACTCTAATGGTCGAGTCGACCAAATGATAGACTAGTTGATTTTCAAAATGGTCTAATTGACCAAATGATAGATTGATTGACTACTCCAATGGTCGAGTTGACCAAATGATAGATCGGTCGACTACTCCAATGGTCGGGTTCAACAAACAATAGACTGGTCAAATAAAGAAGGGGAATACGACCCATATGGAAGGAGTCAACCAATGGTGAAGCAAAACGCTCAAGGATGAGTCATGTTGACTAGCAACAAAGATAATTAATCAAAGGGAAAATTTAACGACCAACAATGAAGGAAAAACCTCTAAAAGGTAAATTGGGCGACCAACAATAGAGGAATATATCTGAAGCTCAAATTTGGTGACCAGTGATGTCGAAAAATGTTTAGAGGGTGAGTTTGGTAACTGACAACAGTTAAAAATGTCTAGGGGTGAATTGGGTAATTGACGAAGAAGAAAAGCGTTGTATTTATCTCATGGGAAAATAAAAAATGCCCAAGCAACACTAGAATACATATTATGGTCTTTATAGAACCTATGGGTAAAGGAAAACGCCCCATAAATGATAAAAATGTAATGAATGGCCTGTGGGCGAAGTTAGACACCAACCAACAAAAATTTGACTTCGGGAGTGAGAAATCCCCCCAACAACTCTTAAAAGTGAATTAACAACTTCTAGGTAGATAGCAATAGCTTTGGAAGGAGAGTCGTTGATTTCCAAACTTCAAAGTGGATGTAAGGGCATGGTTAAAGCGTAGTTAGACTGGCTTACTGGCCCATGGGAACCATATCTAAGGAAGAACAAACTCAAATCACAAATGACACATATTTCTCTTTACGACAGAAAAACACAGACAATTATTAATTTTAGTGCACACTATTTACCATTAAATTAGAGTTCATCCATTTCCACTAATAGATAATGAAATCTACATAGCAATAAAGCCACACATAAACTCATAATTTACCCTAGAAACCCAAATGGGAAAACCAACATTCAATTCGCTTCGGCTAGGCTCTTTATTATGCAACAACGAGCAAGTTACAAGCTCTCTGGTTCATCTCTATGCTCCTTAGTGACTTCTCGACAACCTCCTACTTCATTCATAGCCAAAGAACCCCTCTCTGATTGTGGGGAAACATGATATAGGAGAGTGGGTCGATTGGTGTTGAAAGTTGTAGCATCAGATAGGTACTTCCATGTTGGCGTGTGTCTTGCACGTAGAAGTCCTCTAATGCCTCTTAGAACCTTAGAAGTTCATTTTGTGTAAATTAATGACTTTTTGTAATTATTAGAGGTTAATTAAGTTAAAAGCATAAGTTATTGTCTTTAGTAACTTAAGTGAAAATTAAATTAAGTCATAGCCGTTAGATCTAAAGTGAATGGGAGATTGAATTTCAGTCGTTGATCACTTTGGATGAGATCTACTGTTTTGGCTTAGGGTTTGATTTGGTCTAATCTCAAGATTATAAAAAGGCAACTAGGGTGACAAAAGAAGACACAAGTGATATAGAGACTACACATCGAGAGTGATCTTTCAAGTGTGCAAGTGCAGGGATTTGAGGGAAAGAGACAAAGGGACAACACGGGAAGTAGCAACCTTGAGGTTTGTGAGGCTAGGCTAATTGTTGTAATTGTAATTTCCTTAGAGGGGTCATTTTCCTAGGACGAGAACCCCGATTAATAATAAGATCTCATATAAATGGTTTTCCCACAAGGGTTTTTCTGAGGGTTGTTTACCCGGATATCTCGTGTGCAATGTGTGTATGGTTTCTTTTGTGTTAATGCTTCCACTGATTATTGTTGAGAACCTAACTATGCTTTAATTCAGAAAAAAAAAAAATTGCTTGGAATTAATTATTGTGTGCTAGGTTAAGAAAAATTAACATGGTATCAAAGCAAGAATAAGAATCACATAATGGTGCTAAGGGAGAAGCTCATGGACACAAAGATGATATGATCAAAGATGACAAATTATCTCACCAGGATCCAACAGGTTCGAGATGAACTAGTAGCAGTTGGGGAGACAGTGTCAAATTCAGAGTTGGTGAGGACGACACTGAAAGGATTCACTAAGGAGTGGACATCATTCATCAAAGGGGTCATGGCACAAGAGAAGATTCCTGACTGGTCAAGGTTGTGGGATAACTTCGTTTAGGAGGAACTTCGATATGAAGAGTTGAATGGAGGAAAACATAAGAAGGATGAGGACAATGTAGCTCTTGCCATCCAGGGCAAGAAGGGCAAGGGGAAAGTCTGAAATAACACAGGTGGAGATTCATATTCACGAGTAGGCACATAGAAGGACCCTAGTGTTGATGTTTGGACAACATCGGGAATACATTCTTCCATATATATATATATATATATAT
>JZKD02S2385830.1:12543-29595 GCA_000966675.3 Picea glauca
CACAACCACCATAGTAGCAAAAGGTTTTCCACACATGGCACTTCCATGTGGACTTCTAGAGGCTACACCCTCTAGAAACACTATGGTCAACTCCCATAATGTGTGATGTCAAAGGTCAACTCCCTTAACATGTCCTCATGTGCTCTCCACATGGGATGTTGGGTTATAATACCAAATGCACTTATCCCTTCTTGAATAAGTGTCCTCATGGATCAACTCAACTCAATTCATAGAGGAGTACGATCCAGAGAATGTTTGTCACACATGGCACTCCCATGTGGACTTCTAGAGGCTACACCCTCTAAAAACACTAGGGTCAACTCCCATAGTGTGTGACGTCAAGGGTCAATTCACTTGACATGTCCTCATGTTCTCTCCACATGGGACATTGGGCTATAAGACCAAACCCACTTATCCCTTCTCGGATAAGTGTCAACACAGATCAATTCACTTCAGTCACAGAGGAGTACGATCTGGAGAATGTTTCAGGAAGATGCAAACATTAACACTCCCTTTCAGTGAGGGAGACATTCTCTGCCACACCAAGTCTGTCATAGAAGTACTCAAACTTCATCTTGGTAAGGGGTTTGGTAATAACATCAACAACCTTCTCATCTGTAGGAAGGTATTGCACCAATACAACCTTCCTCTGTACCATGTCTCGGATGTAATGGTACTTGATCTCAAAGTGTTTCGATTTGTCATGAAACACTGGATTATCTGAGAGCTTCACACAACTCTGGTTATCACAATGAATAATGGTAGAATCTAGCACATGTCCAAATAAATCTGCAAGGAGCTTACGAAGCCACACTACTTCACAGACTGCCACACTTAATGTAATGTACTCTGCTTCTGCAGTACTCAAGGCCACAAAAGTTTGTTTCCTGCTACACCAGGAAACCATGGAAGATCCCAAAGTGAAGCAACACCTAGAGGTGCTCTTCCTGTCTATTGCACTCCCTGCCCAATTAGAGTCATTATATCCCTGCAATCTCATGTCAATACTAGAAGTATATCTCATACCATCTCCAATTGTTCCTCGTAGGTATCTCAACACATGCTTCACAACAATCCATTGTGTTTGTTTTGGTTGGCTCATAAATTGGCTAAGTGCACTCACTGCATAGAAAATATCTGGTCTGGTGTTAACCAGATACATCAATGATCCAATCAGTTTTCTGTACGGGGTTGGATCAATCTCACTGGAATCAGAAGAATACATAAATATTTTCTTTAGATTCATCAGCATTGGTGTATCCATGGGTTTACAGTTTATCATCCCAAACGTTTTCAATATCTCAACCGTGTACTTCCCTTGGCTTAGGAAGATCTCATCATTTCTTTTCCACACCTCTATTCCCAAGAAGTAGTGCATCATACCAAGGTCCTTCATCTTGAACTCAAAGGCCAACGCATACTTGCATTCAATGATAAGGCTGTCTATACTGGTGAGGAATAAATCATCAATGTAGAGGACCAAAATCAAGGCCTCACCGTTAATAGTCCTATAGTACAGGTTGGGATCAACAACACTTTTTCTGAATCCCAAACTTATTAGGTGTCCATCAATCCTTGCATACTAATCTCGAGGTGCCTGCTTGAGTCCATACAAGGCCTTTTTCAACCTACACACATGAGACTCCTTCTCATGTATGACGAAACCATCTGGTTGCTCAATGTATATTTCTTCCTCAATATCTCCATTGAGAAAGGTTGTCTTCACATCCTTCTGATGTAGTTTCCAACCCATGGATGCTACGAGGGAAATAATCATCCAGATAGAAGTGTATTGAGCAACAGGAGAAAATGTCTCCTCATAATCTATTCCCTCCACCTGAGAGAATCCTCTAGCAACAAATCTTTCTTTGTGCTTCTCGATGCTTCCATCGGCTGTATGTTTGATATTATAGATCCATTTGGAAGTCACTACAGACTTCCTTTCAGGTCTCGAAACAATATCCCACACAACATTCTTCATGATGGACTAATACTCCTCCATCATGGCATCTCTCCATACCAGTTGACTCGATGCCTCCTCATAACATGAAGGCTCAAAATCAATGATGTGGCTCATAGCTGCAGTATAGCACGAATATTTCTGAGGTCTCTTTCTCTCTCGGAGGGTACCATGAGGAGTTTCATGTCCTTCTACCTCCTACAGATTCTGATGAGCCCATGTAGGTCTCTTCTTACCTACTACAATATCTCTGGAAACACCAACTGCAGGTACATGATGAATGGGATCAATAGGCTCAACTGTCTCCCTCTGAACTATTGGAGGGTGAGGGGGAGAATGAACCATCTCTTCTTATTTCTCACTATAAATATCCATGTGAGATCCTCTACATCTCATGAAGGCTACCTCCTCCTCAAAGGTAACATCTCTGCTCACATCAATTTGTCTCTGACCAGGGATGTAGATCCAGTATGCCTTCGAAGACTCACTGTACCCCACAAATGTACCCTTTCTTCCTGAAGGGTCTAGCTTGGTCCTTTTCTCTTTGGGTATATGAATGTATACTGGACACCCAAATATCCTGAAGTGTCCAACCTTAGGCTTCACTCTAGTGAAGGCCTCCTCGGGAGTCATGTTCCTTACAGTCTTATGAGGACTTCTATTATGAACATACACTGTAGTCATGGATTCTTCTTCCCACAAAAACATAGGTAAATGTTGATCATGAATCATTGCCTTGACTACCTCGATAATAGATCTGTTCTTCCTCTCTACAAACCCATTTTGTTGAGGGTTGCAAGGAAAAATGTACTCCCTCTTGATCCCTGCCTCAATGAAGAAATAACTGAAATCCTAGGAGATGTATTCTCCTCCATTATCTAATTTCAACACTTTAATCTTCTTTCCGGTCAGGTTTTTGACCTGTGCTTTGTACTCCTGAAATGTAGAAAGGACTCCATCCTTGGTTTTCAATAAGTAAATCCAAGTCTTCCGAGAGTGGTCATCAGTGAAGATCACATAGTATAGGTATCCACTTAAGGAAGCAACTGTCATGGGTCCACATAAATCTGTATGAACCAAGTCTAAGATCCCCTTGGATCTACTGTCATTGCTCGAAAATGACCTCTTGGTATTCTTTCCAAGAGAACAAACTCTGCAAATTCCATCGTGTTCAACATGGATCTTTGGAAGGCCTGTCACCATCTTCCCCATAGCGGGAAGATCTCTATAATGTAAATGAGCAAGTCTCCTATGCCATAGTTCACTCAAACTAATAGAATCATGTATTAGGGCCTGAACTAGTCGAACAGTCAATCTGTCCTCTCAAACACCAATCACCCGGGTAGAATTAATACTAGAGTTCTTGTTCCATGAAAGAATTTTTCCATCAGAGAAAGCAACCTTGTAGCCTTTGTTCTCTAAGAATTAAATACAGACAAGGTTTCGTCTCATCCCAGGTACAAATAATACATCACTCAAATGGAGTGGGGTACCAGAATCCAATTGTAAGGAGGTGGATCCAACTCCCTTCATAGTAGATCTTGCATCATCACCAAGTACAACATGCAAACAAGATTCTTTCTCTACTAGATCTGTAAGGTTCTCTCTATATCCAGTCATATGTCTGGAAGCACCACTGTCAATCAACCAAACATCATTACTAGTAGGAACCATACTTGAGAGGGATGAAATGAAGAAGAAATCTTCATCGTTCATGTTTGCATTCCTTGACTTCCTCTGAGGTGGTTCTAAATCAACATTAGCAGTGAAATCATGTTGTTTTCCTTTCTTTTATGTAGGAAAATTTTTCGCATAGTGGCCATACTTGTCACATCTGAAGCACTGAACCTTTGACATGTCCTTCTTTTTGTGCTCAAAAGTTGGTGCTAACTTCCTTCCTTTAAAGGTTTTGTTGAAACCTCTTCTTTTTCCTTTGCTTTTCCTTGCACGAGTGGCAAGGGCTTGATTTTCATCATGATGGGAACATTGCATGCCTCTAGCTACAAGTTTGGTCTCCTCTTGAGTACAGTTTGTCCATAAACGATCAAACTTGGGCAATTTGGATCGCCCACTGATACTTTGAATGAATGGCTCCCAATGGCTTGGAATACCATTAAGGGTAATCATGACAAGTTCTCTATCAGAGATGATTTCACCAATAGAACCCAACTGACCTTTGGTCTTTGAAATCTTCATGAAGAAGGTGGCAACTATATTAGACTTTGTCATCTTGAGATTTTGAAGTTGGTGTCTCAAGACAAGTGATATGTTGGTATTGTTACTCTCAAACAAATTCTTCAAGGTGTCATACATCTACTTAGTTGTCTTCAAGTTGGAGATGTGAGGGATTAAATGGTCTCTCATAGAATAGATGATGATTTTTCTGGCTTTTGCATCATTCTTCCTCCATTGTGATTTTTCTGCATCATCGACTAATTCTGGTACAACTTCTTCAATGCACTTCATTAGTTCAATCTCTTCTAGAGTGATGAGAAATATAGATTTCCAAGAACTGAAGTTGGTTGTTCCATCAATCCTATATTACACCAAAATACGGTTCACCATGGTTGTTGGAAGAGTGCAGAAATTTTAGCCTGAGTTGCAGTTGCAACAAAACAATGAATTGCAAGAAAGGTACGACGAGTTGTTGTACAAGTTCAATGCATGTGCAATAGTCTTATTTCAAGAACGTTTCTTTGATACCATGTTGGATTTTAATTTTGTTCAATTATATTCAGTTACTTTATAAATTTACTTGAACTGAAGCATAAACCATGAACAATAGCAACAGTAATAACCAATATCACAAGAAGAATAACCATGCACATAGACACAAGTACAATAGAAAATGCTTATATTAAATTGATGTTATTACAATGATGAGTGTTTCATATATATAGAACATATGGTGACCATTCATGAAAGGATGTGTCACTTGGATAATAAGTAACTATTTATTTACTAAGTATATTTATACGTTGTATTTTAAACATTATATCATATTATGTCATATATATATATATATATGGAAGAATGTATTCCTGATGTTTTCAAAACATTAACATATCCAACCAAATCTAGCATCTAATAGCACTTAGTATGACAAAACAGATCAGGTCTTAACATATTCAACACTAAGCATATGTATATCAATCAGATCTAACATCCATCCATATTATTAAGCCCTAAGCATCGACAAATCATTCATCTATATTAAAGCACTAAGAAAATTAACATATAAGCACATCAACACATTGCACAAAACAGAGCAACAAAACATATACGTGGTTCACCCCCCCTTGGGGCTACATCCACAAACTCTTCTTCTCTTCTATTATCTTTTGTTGTTCAGTTACATGCATAGAGCCTCAAAAAACCTACTCTGCATAGGACAGGAGATCTGTGTGCACCTCACCAGATCCTCCTTCCCCGAGCTAGGTTACAACACTAAGCCTTATATATTCACTTGCGCTCAGCTCTACAAGCTTCACATAGTATGCACATAGCACTTACAATCCTTCGATCACATAGATAAATCACTAGCACTTAGCACATTGGCCTAACATCACATAGATGCCCCTCCTTACATTGCCTAGACATCTATTTATACTTTAAAAAATAGGCCTAAACATGGATAAATCCATGGGTTGACATCCCATACCCATTACATAATCCCAAAACCCAAAAAGGGGTTGAGATCCCGCGATCTCTGCTTCGTCTTTCACTCCTCCTTCGACAGGCTGTCGAAGTCCCAAAATAGCTCAAACTTGACCAAGGATCTCCCAAAACTTGGTCAAGGGCCAACAAGGATCCAAAGGCCTTTTCTAATATAATTAAAATAAAAAACCCTAACCCCGGAAGATGAAAATCCAAAAGGTTTGTAGGCCCCAATGGGGGTAGTTGATACGTCAACTTCTCGGGGGCATAACTTTTGCATATGATCTCCGTTTGGGGCATTCTATACACCCTTAGAAAGGTATAAATGAGAAGAACGATTTTTGAGTAGCCTAGGTCAATTTCTTTAGTAGTCACATGGGGTCCAAATCCCCAAAAAACGTCGTTTAGGGCCTTAAAACAATCCTAAAAGTTTGGAACCCGAAAAATTGTCAAGATGGAAAACTGTTTTACGAGCCCGTGGAATAGGTGGGTAGCCACTGATATCCACCTTTATCAGTATCTATTATCCATGATCTACCTTTCAATGGTTAGACTAATTCTTGAAGGACCTGCTCTGATACCAATTATTGGAATATTCACCAATACTGAGAGGGGGGGTGAATCAATATTGAGAACTTTTTATCAATTTCAATCACAACATTAACTTATCAATGATTCCATTCACTTATGATTTCATTTAACATATCGTAATCATATAACCATAAATAATGCATCACATCATAACCACAAATACATAGTACACCAGAATTTTTCATGGAAACCCAAATGGGAGAAAACCACAAAATTATTTCTTATATATCAAAATATTACATTCATGGGAAGCACCAACTTCCAAATTCTCCAACACCAACTGGAAGGAGGCTCCAACCCCCTATTTACAGGCTCCAACCTGAAGGAAGCTACAACTTCCTAGATTCTCGAGCTCCAATTGGAAGGAGGCTCTAACCCCTTGATTTACAGGCTCCAACTTGAAGGAATCTCCAACTCCCTACATTCTCCAACTCCAACCAAAAGGAGGCTACAAACCCCTTTCCTTTCCCCTTCCTTCCTCCCTGAAATATAAGTGTAGACTCAACCTGTCATCGACACTATCACTGGTAATCAACATGTCTCTATATCCAACCTATCATTGTCTTTGTCAGTTTCACTGCCACTATCATTGTCATTGTCACTGCCACTATCATTGTCATTGTCACTGTCATTTTCACTGATATACCATCATCAACCTATCACTACCACTGACAATCACCATCAACGAGACCATATCCACTCACATAGATCATGTGCCAAGATCACTAAGAGCATATCTCACCATATACCAAAGTATGCCTCAAACATGTGCCATAACATCATCAAGATATGTATCTCAAACATGTGCCAAATATATATGCCAATATATGTACCAACAATATGCCTCAATAGATATGCCTCAAAGCATATGCCCAWATTCAAAAACATGCCTCAAGCATGTATCATAACATTAAGACATAACCTTCAAAAWTAATATAAAACTAACATATGATTCTGTAATAGAAYTRTTGCATYAGATCACAGACACTCGTACCTTCTTCATCTTTARCAACAAGAGAATATCATCTTCATCAAACTTTGCCCCAGTCTTGCGGGACAAGTTTTTGGATTAATCACAAAYCCTAAATTTCAACAAGCATAACTCCRTACCTATAATTATTGAAGGTGAAAAATATGTACCCAATATTCTTTAATATATACTCTGAAATTCCTCCAAGTTTTACTCTTTGAATCGTCCCTAAAAAGGATTTATAGTKAAAATGGTAGACCTTGTTGAMTTATGGCCTATTCTGGAKAGATAACTTGTACAACTTGCACACAACATACTACAGAWGGTACTCYTTCCAGTGTTATTGGCATCACWTAATTTGGATCCTCTATGAAGAAKTCATGACTATTTTTCTCATTACACTTGTTTGAGACTAGTTTTGGGGCTAGTCAAAAACCATGTCTTCCACARAGTGTATCTCCAAAAGTAAAATGASCCAGAAGYGAAATTTTTTACCATATATACCTTGATATGTCTTCTCAACAACCTTCAAGTTTTTCTATCTAAATAATTCTATAAAAAAACATTATAATGAAAATGGTAAGGTGACCTTTAAATAACATACCTTAGAACACATCATCACAAGACTTCATCTTCCCTAGGAWTTTTTCCCTTCTTTACTCATCTTCCCTCTCAAATTCACCCCAGATATCCTTGATTAGTTGAGATAAAAATCAGTTGATTTTATGTGACAAATGAATTCATAGGTGCCTTATTTATACTATATCTAGCACCCTCTTTTTAGGGACAACATGACCCAAATAAAATTCAATTTAATTTTTAATGATAATTCCATTGAGTCCGACTTTACCAACAATATCCTTAATATTTATTGCAATGGGGACAACTTGTAACTTTGAGTTTGCAACAAATTTTCTTCTTTTAATTAATTTGGGGTTGACTTGTCACATTTTGTTACAACTTGTTGAGGAAAAGATATGAAATTATCTTACTCAAGAATTTTCGGATCTTGCTTGGCTAATGCAAGATAGTCGGGAATGTTACCCTATGTTTATAGCCTCAAAAAGTGTTTCCCAATCCACAAGTATTAATTACAAGGGGTTAGGTTGATTTTTTAATAAAATATTGTTGCAAAAAAGTATATACCATTTTCTGAATAATACAGATGGAAAAGGTAAATGTGGAGACAAAAGAAAAAATACCAAGTCACATATTAAAACAAATGAGACAGAATAGAAATTGCTTATTTCATTCCAAGAAATCATAAGAAAGTTCTCTTTACAAAAATACCTGAGGGAGTTTGGACCAAAGTCAAACTTAGATATCCCCAATGAAAACCATACAAAAGGACTCTCACAGGAAGTAAAAACTGAACGTTAAAATCTGGATCATCTTGTCATAGATTGATTCTCACTCGACTCTGCACAATATCCTTTATCAGTCATGAAATTTAATTCATAAACAAACAAGTCTACACAGACTATCAAAGATAGATCAACACCTCTGAAAACAAGTGTCTGAATGATGTAATTCAACTTTGAATCTTGATGTCTACAATAGGACCCTGCTGTCATAAAAGAGAATTAGGTTTTTAATGAATTGAAGAATGAATGAAAACTGAACTATCTCAATAAAACTCAAGATAAAACCTTAGTATGTTTTCTCCTTCTATCCTCCCCTTTTTCTTCCTCTTCATTTGGATTTTATACATTCCAAATTAGTTGAATTAGTTCAATCATTTCATTTAGTTAAGTTAGCAAAAACTCAACTAAATTTTAGTTTAGGGGAAGAAATAATAATAATAATAAGGGTATTTTGATAAATAATAACTAGTAGGTGGGACCCCTTGTAACTCCCTTTAATTTCTTTAACAAAAATAAACATAACTAGACAATAAATTAGACACATCCCTCCTTGTGGCTCCCATAATCATTTTCATAATTTGAAAATTAAATATCAATGATATTTCAAATCATATCCAAACATATAATATCCATAATATCCAAAAATAGTATGTTGTCCAAAACCTTCAGCAGTGCACTGTCCTCAATAAAACAATAATAAAGTAAAATAAAAAATCATAGTTGCCACTTTGAGAGACAATTTTCCCTTTGTTGTTGCTATCTCCTTTTGACTTCTCTAAATTAGCCTTAGGCTGTGTAGATCCTTTAGGATTGATCTCACTAATTCCATGAGAACATTCATCTCTCAAGTGCATGTAGGATGAAACAGATTTGGATGAATCACTTGAGGGGGGGAGAGGGGGTAACAATAACTTTTCATTTATTATGCATATGGTGGGCTTCGTTTTTAGTCTTTTTCTTGCGTGGGAGGACTGTATAGGTGAGTGTGCAGGGGAAATCTGGACATTTGGGTTAGAAGGTGGAGGAGGAGAAGGTAGAGACAAATTTGTCCAGCCACGATGTTGGGAGACTGTTGGGTGAAAAATATCCTACCATCCATCATTCTCAGGGACTTTAGGTTGCAATGAAACATGAGGGGGCACAGGGATATGAGGGACATGTTGGGGTTGGAAGGGAGGTCTCTCTAGTCTAGGTTGGACTACCCCTTGTCCAATCCAATTGAAAAATCCATCTTGGAAGAGTTGGTTTAACTCTTGAGGATCTACATCAAAATGTATTGAGAATCATAGCCTTCTAGGCCCTCTGTTCCAATTCCCTCTGCCCCTATTATTTCGGCCATGACTTCCTCTGTTGAAGAAGCTCATCTTGTATACAACGTTTATTAGAAACTAGCTTCTTAAAAAAACCATACATGACATCTCTTAATATGAAACAAAGTTTTTCTCAACAATCACATCAGACCCATGCAATCCATTCCATAAAATTCATTCAATAATTGTCAATGAGCAGGGGGTGAATTAGGGTTCTGGGATATCTGAGGGGATTGTATTGAGCTAAAAAGTGAGAAAATGAAAGGGAGTAAGAACACGATTACTGCTCAACGATCATTGAATAATCGACCGTGCAACAATAACCAAAACATATCAATTGTGATTCATCTCTGTGTTATTTCTTAATCACTGTGATACAAATTTTTAATTTAATTTTAAGAACAGGGTGAGAAAAATGAATATGGGATTGTGAGGGGATTTGTATTGAGCGAAAAAGTGAGAAAATGGCAGGGAATTTTATGGATATTGTTCATAAAACAAATTAAATAAATCATACAATCATAACTCTATTCAAAATTAATCCAAAAAAACACCCACTTCCAAGACCAACATTCATTGTTCCTCAATTGTATACAAAATTGCTTGTTGTCTCAATAGCAATTAAATTTTCCAAAAATCTTTAATTTTAACAGTCTGTGCATTCATAACTTATAAAACGTTTTTTCCATTCAACAATACTATTTATTATAACGTTGATCCCTTCTTATTTTTTTAAAAAATAATCAAAACATGTACAACAATATGCTCAACATATGTCCTTGATAATCAATAGTGCACCACGATAAGAAATAAATAGTCATTGTTCACCAATCAACAATCGGGCCCAATTTAAATGTACATAGGTGTATTTCCAAAAAGGTGGATAGGCTTAAAAACATGCCTGATCATACACAAGACTTTAATCAACCAATCGACAAAATATTGAATTGAAACAATTGGTAGTTTGCATGATGATTTCAATATAACCATACCATATATGAAGCGAAAATAAGTCGATTGACACACATGCACCCTTTTTTAACTTGTCATAGATCGGGCTTATTAAAATTCACACAGGTGTCTTCTTATGCAATCAATACCATGTTGGATAAAACACAGTGATTGAAACCATAATGAATAGAAAGAGAAGTATCGCCTATATGCAACCATGCCTTTCCTTTTTAAAATTTATTTAAGCAATTTCATCACAGAGGGACCTCACATAGATTCAACCAAAAGGGATGGGTTTGTAAACGAGAGAGAAAGTATCCTTAAATTTACACAATCATTAATTGATAACCCAACACTTTAAAAACCCCAGAGTGTGCCCAAGGAGAGTAGAGACAGTTAGAGTCCGAGTGAGATCTATAAAAAATCAAATGCAGGGAGGCAACACCCATTTATATTTTAAACAAAAACACAAAGAGTTGACAGTCTTCCAATACTTATATTCATCTCACCATCAACCACATGCGAAAAAAACAATTTTGAAAATGAAACAACAGTGAGACACATAGTCCTTCGACTTATTACTCCAATCCCTTTACATAATCAATAGTCAACACCTAAGGAAAGACAAGGGAAAATCGAGTAAAATAACACAGTGCACATAGGTGCGTCCAACACTTGCAGAGAAGAGACGAGGGTTAACTTAACAGTAGTGGTTAACTAAACACAACGAGACAACATCTCTTTCCAACCACCCGGGAGTTTAATAACTTTTGAGCAACAACAGTGAGGACACACACATTATTTTGAAAGAACTCCCAGATATAACATGTATCAATCCAATACCTACACATGCATGTATTAACGTTCGGGGCCACCCAAGACTAGATCTTGGGACGCTTTCAGTGAAAATACAATAGGAATGGGCTACCAACCACAACTTGGGTTTGAAGAAAAGAACACACAACTATTGGCAATTTCTTTGCAACTTGGTAAGGATTACCACAACCACTGAGAAGGAACGAGTTAACATACAATGATACATAGAACAAAAACTCTCAATCATCAAACCCAGAGTCTTATCGCACCATTGCCACTTATTATTCCACAAAGACCCATCATAAAACTACATCGGCCGAGCAAAAAACCAACGCGCAAGTTAATAACACCCATTCTTTTGCTTGCAATTTCCAACATTTTACAATCATCACAGAGAGCCATAACACCACATTTACACACAGTCAAAAATCTCAAGAACACACAGAATCCAAGCATCACTGAGCCACCATTTGGTTCATAAAACAAAAAATACTTCATGGATGGAGAGAAAAGAACCACACATGTGGGAAAAAATCTTAAATGATGAGTTGGTCGAGCTTACCCTTCCAAAAATAACTGAAAACACAGAGCTTCACAACCAACAGAGAGAAATTGAAACAATGGAACAATGCTAGGGTGACGTGCGATAGGGAAGGTTTGGAGTGATGTGCAATAAATGCAGGTCGCCTCCATCACCTATCCCCATTCAATTCGAAGTACGAGACAACCAAATAAGCATAACATCCACCAATAAATAAAACCATATAACCAATGCATAATCAATGCCAAACCAACGTAAGATCTGAGACCATATTTATTCCATAGTGCGCCACACGAACTATTTCATATGCTAACCCTTTCCATAACTCCACACAGTAAATCAAATCATATCCACATTGATATATGCACTTCCATTCGACATTAATGAAATTTGCATAGTCCATTAATCAAACCACAGCATAATAGTTATCCTTTAGGACTAACACTTGTATCCATTAATTCTTCCATTCGAAATTTGCATGTAGTCTTTAATTATAGCTCAAGGATTAATGCATGGTTTCTTTATTTTGTTTGAACTATATAACATTTCCATAATTTCCCCTTGTTTTGATCATGCTACCATTAAGTATCCCTTGCATATATGTGGTTAAGTAATCAACATAATAATTAGTAACAAGGTTATAACATAGCAATTGTAACTAACATGATCCTCATAACCAAGAAATTGTTCCGTGTCACAAATTATTGCCAACAACATGCATTAACCACTCATTATCACGCCAAATGCAACTAGACTGTATCATCAAAAGGTAGGACCGTGTAGTCAACATCATAAAAACAACAAAATATGTGTCATATGTCTATCCTTGCGCCTCTAGTCTACAAGGGGGTCCCACCTACTAGTATTATATTATTATCGTAATTAAATAATATTGTTTTTAGCAATCCTTTGTGAGCGGAATTCATCGTTGTGATTTTAATCGTCAACAAATTGGAAACTCTACAGGGAAATCTGTTTCCAACAGATTAAGAACTCAGAATCTCTGGTTTTGCAAACCAGGTAACATCAGATCAAGAAGATATAACTCATAAATGATTATGCAACAAGGGGAAGTGAGTGGATTTAAGGGAATAATGACCAGGAATTTGGGAATAACTCATGGAAAGTGTTAAGTATGAGGGGGTTTATACCTGTAAGCATAATCATTCAACTAGAAAGTATTTTTGACTTTCAGGAGAAAAAATTTCTGTACTTTCTCTTTTGAATCTTGAAATGGATGAAAGAAAAGGAAAGCATAAGAGGGATAAAACCAACTATCTTATAAAACAACAGTTGAAGTAGATAACAATTTCATTGATGTTTTCAAGAGGAACATCACGACAACTGTGTAACTCGATTGTTATTGATTAACAATACTTTGTAGAAGCGTCGTTGTGGAAAAACTGATCCAACATTTTATTTTGACAAGAAAATAAGTTGAAGGAAACAAAAAGTAAGAAAATTCCTAGCATAAATGAAACAACAGAAATGAAATAAGAAAAAATGAAAAAAACAGAAATGAAAAACTACTATAATACAGAAAAGATTTCATACAACGTTAAACCTTTCAAGTTGGTTCCATGTAGTGTTTTAAATGGGAACTGTTAGTGCTGTAGGAAAACAAATGCTCTTGTAAGTTCTTTAGAATGTAAGAATTTGCGCCCAAGACAAAAGCGATCTTAAAAGGACCCAACCACAATTTTTGAAACTTTGAATGCCTTCCTCTATCAGCATGAGCTGAATCCCACAACATTACCTTTGCATTAACTTTAAATTTGACAGCCTTGACACTTTTGTTGAAATATTTTTTAACAGTTTGTTGTCTTCTCTTTATATTATCGAAGGCAAACGTCCTTTGCTCCTCTAAATCCAAAAGTACATTCACTGTTTGAGAAACATCATAACAATTCAATTCTTTGACCTATAACATTAACCTTAAGGATGAAAGTTCCATCTCAGTAGGCATAATGAATTGTTGACCATAAACAATCTAGAAAGGAGTGAAACCAGTGCTCACCTTGGTGGTAGTGAGATCTTCCCAAAGGGCATAAGTGAGGAGTCTGTGCCATTGACGAGGCTTATCTTCAATGAGCCTCTTGATAATTCTTACCATATCCTTATTGGTAGACTCGCCTTGCCCATTACCTTGGGGATAATAAGATGATGAGGTAAAATGTTTAACCCCCAACTTAGCTAAAAAATGGGTCATCTTGGAAAAAACAAAAGTGAGGCCATTGTCTGTAATGATTTCCAAAGGAAGAGAAAATCTAGAAAAAATATTATTTTGAAGGAAATAAATCACCTGTTCATCCTGTGAATTCTTAAGTGGGACAACTTCAGTCCATTTTGTAAAATATTATGTGGTTGTCAAGATAAAGACTTTTCCTACTAAAGATGGAGGATTAATATGACCAATAAAGTCCAAACCCCATTTTGAGAAAGGAAAATCAGGGAGGACAGTTTGTAAAGGCATAGCATAAAGGCGTTCTTTCCCAGCAAATTTCTGGCACTTGTCACAAGATCTTGAAAAATTATAAGAATCGAGAAAGACTAAAGGCCAATAGTACCCTTTCCTGATAATCTTAAAAGCAGTTTTTTAGCAGAAAAGTGACCTCCTACATGGATAACAGAATTTGAAGAACCATGAGTCTCTAGCAACAATTTTTGTTCTTCCTCATTGTTCACACAACGAAGCAACATACCATTGACATATCTTCTAAACAAGAAGTCTCCTATAATGATGTATTTAGCATATTCGAGACAAAGCCTTCTTATTTGATGGGTATCTAAGTTATCTGGACATATTTGATTTTTCAAGTAGTAAACCAAATCTTTATACCAAGGATGTTTAGACACTGGAAGGATTTGATTGTCAATGTAAAACAGTGTTGATAGAGAGATATCATGTTCATCAATTTCTTCACTCATTTCAACATGCTGAGCTAAGTGAAGGGCTAAGTCACGTCCCTTGATAGTCTTAGAAGTCATGATAGTTAGATCATGCTCCTAAATCTTGGAAAACCAATGTGCAATCTTTCCTGAAACACAATTCTGTGAGAATAAAAACTTGACAACCGGTAAAGGGACTTTTACCAGCGTATGCTTACCTAAGATGAAATGGATTTTTTTTTTAACAGTTTTAACTAGAGAAAAAGCATGCTTTTCAATAAAAGAATATTTAAAATCATCATCAGATAAGATTTGACTCATGTAAGCCACTGGTTTTTCATTATCTTGGTCATTTCCCTGAAGGAGGATGGAAAAAATTGTTTCCTTTGTGGCATTAGTATATATCATAAATTCTTTCTCAATATCTGGCTTTGCCAAAACTGGTGCAGAACTGATTTCTTTCTTGATCCCTACAAAATCATTTTCGACATCATCTGTCCAAGAAAATGAATGATCTTTCTTAAGGAGATTGTGAATTGGCTTCACCATCACAAAAAAATCAAGAACAAACCTACAAACGAAGTTAATAACACCCATGAAATCTTGAACCTCCTTGGAAGTAGGAGCATGAATATTTAGGATAGTAGTAATCCTTTCAGGATCAATGCTTATTCCTGAATCTGAGACAATGTGTCCAAGGATCTTTCCCTTGGTAATGTCGAAAATAGACATAGAAGGATTTAGAGAAATGCCAAATTTCCTTCATCGCATGAGAATATTTCTAAGATGACCAAAATGATCTGATCGTTTTTTAGAATACACAGTTAAGTCATCAAGATAAATCTAAATAAGTTTACCGATCATATCGTCAAAAGATATTTGCATAGATCTTTGAAAAGTAGCACCTGCATTAGATAATCCAAAATGCATACATTCGTAAGCAAAAGTTCCCCAACGAATAATAAAAGTGGTTTTAAATCTATCTGCCATTTTTACCTTGATTTGATTATAACCAGAAAAACCCGCAAGTAAGGACATCATTTGTGACCCTGCAACTTGCTGCAAAATCATTTCCATATTAGGGAGGGGAAAATGATCTTTAATGCTAGCCCTATTCAATGCACGAAAATCAACACATAATCTGATCTAACCTATTGACTTCCGAACAGGAACCAAATTAGAAACCCACTCAGAATACTTAACAGGTAAAATTATCCCAATGTTCAAGAGTTTTTCCAACTCTTTCTGAATAGTTGCTTCCAGTGCAGGGTTAATTGGTCTTTGTTTTTGCCTAACTGGTTTATGCCTTCCTTGATAGGGATGGCATGTTGTATAATAGTAGGATAAAAAACATGAAGATCCTCATAAGACCAAGCCAAAACATCTTGAAATTCACCAAGAATCTTAGTGAACTTTATTTCTTCTTCTTCAGAACATTGGGCACCTATTTTAACATTCTTTGGAGACTCGGGTGTTCCAATGTTCAAGGAAATGGTTTCAACCACTTTCCTTTTCGAATTCTCTTCTTTATGTTTTTCTCTTTTCCCTACATCACTTGATGAAAATGAACTTTCCAAAGGAGTCAAGCCTTTAGGAAATTTTTTTTCTTCTATTGATATAATTTCCTTAGGCTTATAAGGTTCATTTTGGATGAAAGCATAGATGCTCTCATCACCAGGGAAGACCTGCCATGACTCTATATTGTCATGGATGTGCGGATGATACAAATATTGAAAAGTACAATCAAGACTTTGTGGCAGAAGTTGATGAGTAAGAGAGGCTGCAAAAACAACTAACCTGTCAGCCATTGAGTTCAATTCCCTTTTAACATGAGTGATGTTGAAAGATAAAAAATTTGAGATAAGTGCCCAAACAATTTGGGTATAATGTTTCATTAACTTGTTTCTAGGAGAGTATATCTTATGCACAAGGTTTACAACAAGTTCAGAATCCCCAAAAACTGTGAGGTGACTACAACCTAGATTATAGGAATTCTCAATGCC
>JZKD02S2385841.1:10353-29594 GCA_000966675.3 Picea glauca
TGCCTTTTTGTCGTTTTCGGGTCTTTGGTCCTCTATCTCTTCAGCCTCTAGTGTGTGTGGAGGCGTTTACTTGAATATTTCTGAGGGTTTGGTCCTCACCAAGCCATCCCTGCTGGTTTGTTCAGGGCTTGATGCAATATCAGGGCCTTCTCGGTGGTCTTGGTGACCAGGATCCCTTGCATCCCCTTCTGATCCGTGTTACGTAGTGGTTGCTTGGGTTTATCTGTTTCTTTATGGTGGGGTCTATTTCAAAGATTTATAGGTCCATCTCACGGGCGTGCAGTGTTGATTTTGTCTGTTGGGGTCAGCGCTTTGAGGTCCATCTTGGGTGTGTGGGTTATGGTTCTCCTTCATTGTGGTTGTAGTCTCTCTTATGGTCCCTTTGGGTCCTGTTCATGATGGGGTTATTTATCGCTCTAGCCTGGTTCGTCCAGGTTCTCTTCAATCTACATTTTATGTCGTGTTTTAGGTTGTGCATTCTTGAGGCCTCTTGGCATTTTTCTCCCTTCATTTGGGTTTATTCCCAGCTCCTTATTTGGTACATCCATTGTTTTTTTTTTACTTTGGGCCAATTCTGGCTACTAATACTTCTCTCAGTTTACCCAAGTATTGGGCATGTGCTTTCAGCACCTACAAAATGTAATTTGGTTCTCTACGGATGAATAGAATTACTCTTTTTTCCAAGGAAAAAAAAATAAACTTAATACATTATTATAAAATTTTAAACTCAATTAATATAATGTTTTTTGAAAATGTTGTTGATTTTTCTATCTTAATAATTTATGTTAATAATAATAAAAATAAAAATAACTAAAATTTAAGAAATTTAAAGTAATTTAGAGCATTTTAATTTAAAAATAATTTTTCATTGTGTTTAATAAATTCAAAAATGTTATTTAACTAGTTTTAAATAAATTGAATTTTCATACTATAAAAAATGCATTAAATAACATTATAGTACTTATTGAAACCAAATTATTTTTCAATACGATTTACAGAGGGATTTCAACAATGAAAAAGTGGGAAGAAATTAACGAGTTGGAGGTTCAGGCCCAGAAGATGTGGCAGAGTTTTCAACGGAAGATTTGACATGGACAAAAGTTTGGGGGCACCAAGTCGCAATTATTCCATATTATTCACTTGAGGATTTTATAAATAGGGAGCAATCGAGTGAAGGTGCACCTACTCAACTTATTGTGATGACTAGATGAAGTTGAAAATGGAGGATATCAAAGAGACTAATTTTGAAACATATTTAGAGTATGATATGTGAGCCTTTATATTTTTCTTCAATAAATTTATAAATTTTGATTCAAGTTCACTATGTCAAACATGCATAAATATTTTATCTAAGTTGCTTGTCATTTTTTGTATATAGATATTAGTGAGTGTATGGTCCAGAGCCCACATGGAAAATTACCATGAATGCACTAAATTCTACAAAGAAAAAACATAATCCACGTCAGAGCATTAAAGTTGGTTGTCAATACCAATTCATTGTATGATGACCTCGACTTAGGCCAGGCGAAATTCTTATAACATATACTACATGTAGGCATATTGATAAATCTAATATTTTTTGTCATGGAGGAGATGCGATTGATTGGTCTCAAACATGCAATTATGCACCACATTTTCTGGATGATATACAAGCAAGTGTTCAACATTCGTTTCAAAATGGTTTTAACATTACAATGATATGGGACAAGTTAGAACTTGAGATACCCTAATGACAAGACAATTTCTTAAACATTTACAATGATATCAAAATGTTGGAATATGTGAAAGACAAAAGTGATCCAGTGAGTGTGGAGTTGGTACAACGATGAACATCACAATGGGTTTTTGGTAGCTTGGGTGATTTCATCACGCAATACTATGGATGATATGTGTAAATGGATGTCAACATTATTTAGAGTTGGAAGCAAATAACATTCAGATTGGCATGTTTGAGCTTTCGTCATAGACGATGTTGCCACTGAAATTAAGGAATTAAAGTGTTCAGTTTATACACTTGGAAAAAACATGAGAAAATAATGTTTATATATATTCACTTCTAATGTTACATCATTTTAGGTTTTTGACCAACTCTACAATATTAATATGTGTATGGCATGTCTATCGAACATGATAAAAAAACATTTGAAATAAAGTCAAAAAAAGGAAACAAAATCCACATTTTTTGTGCTTTAGAAGAAATCATGCATTCATGTCAAGATGATGAATCTGTACAAAATGTAGTTGCAAGGATCTTTGATGAATTCAGTGAACATTTTGTTTTTTGAAATATTTTAAAACCACTTGGGTAGCCAACAATAAAATATTAAAGTTTTTTGTAGCTAGTTTTATTATTGTATTCTATAGTTACATATTTGTGGTTATTACTTTTTAACTTGTATACATGTTTTGGAAAAATCTTACAGAAAATTTTCACATTCTAATTAAGAAACAAATAATGCAACTGAATCTTACCATGAGTACATAAAACAAAGGTACCTATGTGGCAATAACAATGCATGCCATAGATGGGTTGTTTCGTTAATTCATGTGTTATTAATAAATGTTAAATTATATTACAACCATATGCAACGTCTAAAATAATTTGTTATTATATAACATAGAAAATATCAGGAACAATTGAATGCATGTAAGTGTAGATCAAACCAAATCTTTGATGAAGATTGTGTGGATGACAAAAAAATAACAATGAATATCGAGTTCGTAGCCAAAATAAGGATACTCGTGATACTTAGTATAATGTCATATATAAAGGGTTAGATTTTCACTTTTGTGATTACACTTGGGCACTAACTAGAAATGTTTGTAAGCATGTATTAAAAGTCAGTATGCTACTAAACAACAATGTTTTGGATGATAATATAATACCAAACATCTCTATTTATATTATAGAAAGGTCTAGATTTTTAATTGATTTAAATGAAACAGTTGTATTGAGTTTAGAAATTGAAACAGAGCTTCTATTATGCTTTGATTCTCCTCATAATCTCAATTTTCATAATGAAATAAACATTAATGATATGGAGAATTTATCATGTAACATTCCAGTTTTAAACCTTATGAACTATAATGTATTATGTAATTGTGACTTAGGCTGGTGAGTCGGTAAAGTCGAAAAGGGGCCATAGTGCCTAGGAAATGTAATACTTCATATACATTAATAAAATACATCGTTGGCTGCAAGACAAGGACAAAAGAGATAGGGAGCTATGATTCCAAGAGAGAGGGGGCTTGAGGAGCTAAGTCTTATTATTATTATTTTTATTTACCATAATTGATTTTATGGATAAAAGTGGTTACATGGGATTCTTGGGGAAGGCCATGTGGTTCTTGATTCTTGTGATTATATAAACATCCCTTGGGGGTTGTTTTGGGCGCTTCTTCTCCCTGGTTCTTCTTCTTCTTCATTTTCCTTCACTCGGGTTGAATTCGTGCGCTCTTAGTCTGAGCATGGATACAAATGGTTGCATGAGGATGGCTTTGGGTGAAGTTTGGGGGTCGTTCTTCCCTTTTGTTCATCTTCTTCCCCTGGTTCGTTTTGTTCCCTTGTTCCCTTGTTCTTCTTTCCTCTTCACTCACTATTGCTAGTTCGTATGCTCTTGGGCTGAGCATGGAAACAAATGGCAGGAAGAGGAGAGTCATTGATGAATGGTTGTAATAATCATTGATCATTCCAGAAGGGAATGGGTGCATGTGTGCATGAGCTTGATGGAAGTTCGGATATAATTTTCCACAATTGCGAGTCTTGAGAGTCCCAGCATGGAGATTCTTAACTAGAAGCATTGGAGCCTTGGAAGGAGATGGACAACCTGAGGGACTATGTGGGAGAGAAGGGGGTCCATTCTCTTGGGGTTGTGCAGGGTGGGTAGAATAGAGTTGGTGTACTTTGGATTGTTGTGAGTGTTGAAGGGCATGTGATATCTTGAGTGCTAAGAGGCCTATTAGTTATGGCATTGATGGTAGTTCGGATAGAACTGTCCACAGCTGAGAATCCTTGGAGTTTCCAGCAAGGAAATTTCCTGACCAGTAGCACTGGAGCCCTGGAGAGAAATGGAACAGCCTCAGGGAATGCATGGCAAAGACAGGTGTTCATTCATTTGGGTTGTGCAAGTTGAGGGGGAAAGAGAGATGGAAATTAAGATTTATTGTGTGGTTGGGAAACCTGAGAGCTAGTTAGCCAACTGTTGTGTGTGTTTAGATTTGGCCTAGGACCTGTCCTTGTGCATTCATAGCCTTAGCTTGGGAGTGACCTGTTGTTGAGAGTAAAAGAACAACAATGTCTATGATTGGGAGGAACGTCCTTGATCTGTAGCCTGTTGGTGAACGTTTACTTGCAAATATAAGTGCTCTCTGTGTTTTATGTGTAATGTTTATTTCCGTTGTGTATTTAATTATCTTTGAGATATGTAGTTTTAATGTGTTTGTCTGTTGTTATTTGTTGTGCATGGCACGTTGCTTACTTATGTATGCTATATCCTGGAGCTTGATTAATGCATGTGGTTTGTTCCTGCTTGATTTCATATTAAATGTTGTTAGAATTTGAACTCAGATCAGAGAACTGAGTCTTGGGACTGCAACATGCCCTACCTGTTGGTGGCTAGGTGTGTTGTGGCCTATTTAAGTGGCGTAGTCTGGGCCTGCGAGTGGTTGGGTACGCTACAGATTGGTATCAGAGCTACAGGTTGAGACACCGAGCTAGAATGGGTTAGATCTGTTAGACAAGATCTCGTGGTTGAGATCGAGTTAGGACTATGAAGTCGTGAAGCTTAGAAGGAATGGCATTGTAGAGATCACGCATAATCCAAAGCATCATATATCCTTAGTAAGGGATTGAAGGATCGTGACCGTCCCTTTCGAATTCAGGAAGGATCTCCACTGTGAGATCAAGTTTAGATTTGGACCGTTGGATTTGTTCGGGAGAAGACATATCCTTCGCAATCATCGGATCTGGAAAAGGTACGGGGTCGTTAAGCACCGAAATCCTTCGGACTTCGTTGCTTAAGAAAATGTTAAGTCTTTGATGAAAAGGAGGTAAAATCCTTGAAGCTTTGAAGTCTCATAGTGAGTCTATGACGTAGATCAAAGGGAGGAGTACTTGACCATTGGATTTATCCAAGGACATATCTGGGCCATTGGATCAGGCACAGATCAGGAGGTGAGGCACATTGGAGAAAATCAAGTCCCAGTCGTCAAATTTGCGCATAGGGGAGCATGAGCCATAGATCTCATGGCAATTCGAAGGTTCGGCACTCCGGGAGAAACGAATCCTTAAGATGCTAGGAAGAAAATCTCCTGAAGTCTTGAACTCCGAAGAAAATCATGACCGTTCGTTGTCTGGGACGCGTGTCTACAGATTATCAAGTATTCATTCGAGAGTTTTAGTCCTTATGTCACTTGGAGAAGTTTTCTCCGAAGTCCCGAAGTCCGGATTCAATCTGGACCATTCGCAGTTAAGGGACACGTGTCTGCAGATTAGCGATTTTTTGGAAGTTTGGCATTCAGAGGAATTGTTGGATGGAGTTGAAAAATCCTCCGAAGCCCGAAGCCCCAAAGTTGGAAGTTCGACGGTTCGATAGATTTGTAATTTTATGCGATGAAGTCCCCCGAAGTCTTGAATACTCTTAAGAGCCTCTCCGGAAGTTCGTCAGTTTAGCGTTCGGAGGGAATGTTGTTCGGTATATGTGGAACCTCTGAAGCCCGAAGTTCCGAAATTCTGAAGTGTGTAAGGAGTGTCTGTCTCAACGTTTGATTAAGTCATGATCGTTGATCTCGTTGAAGCCTCCAGATGGGACGGGACCGTCTAGTCGACAGGAGATCAAAATCTCGACCATCCTATCTGCTAGTAGATCCGTTGGAAGGGCTTCGACGAAGCTTTACTCCAGGAGAAATCAGAGATTGAAGAGGGAGAATAGTCGAAGGCCAAATTCCAGAGGATTTGGTCCCCGCGTCGGTCTCATGATAATGTAAAGGGGTTGTTTAGAGGCGCGAAGGGGCCTAGAAGTGAATAAGACCTCAGACATTATGTTCGAATGAGGTCCTGTGTAGAGAATAAAGAGAAAAGCGCTAGAGGAAGTCTCTAAAGAATTAATAAGCCCATGGTTTCGAGCCGTGGTCACGTGGAAATTGGATTAAAGGAAGCGCTTGTGCAGAATTCGGATTATGTACCAGTTTAAAGGGGGTTGTGTAATTTTTCGACAAAATCTTGTTACAAAACAAGAGAAAAAGGGTTGAAAGTGGTTTTTTTTTGAGAAGCCATAACTTTCAATGAAAATATTGAATTGGGGGCAAGATTACAATCGTCAGGAAGTTGAGCCGGAGGAGAATGACTTGGAATCATTCTATTTTGGATAATTGTTATAATTGATATAATTTTCTTCATGAATTAAACAGAAAATGTAACTGTAAATTTAATTGACAATTTTTGTATGATATGTACAATTCTAACAAGACGGTTGCTTGTAGGTTTGTCAAGATTAGAGGTATAATTAGATCAATTCAAGAACATGATCAGATATTAGAGTCATGGAAGCCTGACAAATCTTAAAGAAGTTGGATGGGGTACTACAAAAGAAAGAATCATCACATAGGATATGAAGCTAGAAGGTTAAAAATGTCAATGAAGGGCATAAAAGGAAAAAAAAAAGTAAGGCTCCATATCCTTAAAGGTAGAAATGTGTAGACAGTTGCAAAGCTTAAGTGTGAAATAAATCCACTTATGATATCAGAGTTCACAGTGGAAGCGGGATGCCACTGTAAAGAAATTGGAATGCTTTCTCACTTGAAAAGTGTCACTGAATGAAAATGGACTTCCATTTGGGAATTGTATTAAGTGTGAAAGGTATGGTTTCACAGGGAAATGTTAATGAAGTAACCTAATGGAGAATTAGGAGTAGCAATGTTTGAGTCAAGAATGTTGTAGTAGAGTGAAGGAATGTTTGAGCTATTTCATTCCAGGGTACTCGAATGTCTCATAAAGGTAATTTGGGCATGACTACCCAAGGGGAGTTGTTGCAATTTGAGTACACTGGTTGGATTGCAGAATGACCAAGTGGAACTTGGCTGGAAAGTATTCAGACCAGGGAACAATAGTGCAGATGAGCAGAATGGGAGCATGCAAGGCAGAGAGTATCTGAAGGATTTTAAGGACAACCAACTACAACATAAATAGATAAATGAACAAGTGATTTGAAACATAAATGCACTAGAATGCATGAGGCATACAATGAAGTTAAAATGCATATGCATTAGTAGGCATGTTGACAGTGAATTCTTGGTGCATATGGATGTGTAATTATGCATATGTACATGCTTGGATATGCATATAACATGCTTGTGAACTTAGAGTAGTCTATTATTATGAAATAATGTTTGAGTATGACTAATGATGGATTATGTATTCAGGAAAAATGACATAGTGGGATTAAAGATGTGGATGTTGTTGTTGCTTATTATTTCCATTTAGGTGAAGACCCATAAGGGTGGAAGGAATGGTGATCGAAATGATGAAGGAGGAAGTCTGTGAGCTTCTACAAACATCAGTTGGTCAGATAGAAACAAGTAGGTTGATAACAACCAGGCATGTATGCATTTAGTTTTTTTCGATGCATACATGTTGAAGGGGATTGAGGTAAGAATTTCCTCAGTTAATTTTCAATACTTAAATCGATATGTAATGGCCAAAGGCCTAGAGTATGTAAATGTTGTTGATGCTAGAATGCATTTAGATAAAATGTTAGTTGCATATTACGTTATGATTGGTTATGGGATCATAACCGGGTTAATTCGAGAGACATACTCATTCTATAACAATGAATGTCCATACAACTAATCATGTGTAAGACCATAATATGCTTGGATATGGAAGGGATATAGCACTATGTGAGTGCTCAATGGTATGGTATCTATTGTATATCTGATGTTTAGACTACAACCTCTTTTCCATCACTGAAGAGCACTTAAGGATTATATTCTTGGTGTTGTGTTTGGGTGGAAAAGGAAGGTATCCAAATAGTTAGACAAGTAGTAGAAAGTGTGTAGATGATGTGTTGAGCCGTTTGCCATACCTCCCAACTCATTATGGTGGAATGCATGACATAGTTATGTGGTATTATGTAGTCAATGCATGGATGCATTGTGTAGTTGTGGCCATGGGTATTGGCACATTGATTGTTATTTTATCTAGTAATTAATTGTTGCATTATAAAAAGTCTGTGGTGATAAGAATACATAATGATGGATAGATGCATTATATTTAATATGAATACTAGTTGAAGGTGATTGGATTGTTGTTGTTACAATTCCAAGATCAATTTTTTGAGCTATTAAAAATGTTACAAGTGATATTACAAAAATTATTGAATGCAATGGGGTGAATGCATGTATATAATATATAATATAGAAATGATTATGCTAACAGCTGAAATGATGTGAGTATTGCTAACTCATGAAGTTGAAAACCCTTCAAGAACTATTAAATATTACAACAAGAAAATTGCAAGTTAAAGTAGCTACATGATCAATTACAGAAAAGGCTATGTTGGGGGAGACTGAGTAATAAAAATATTTCTGGATAGAAGAAAGAAAATATTGGTTGATAATACATGTGTAGGTAATGATGAATTCATTTCAATTGATAGTTGGATTAATAGAAGTGATTGAATTGTAGTTGTAAACAATTCTGAGATCACTTTGTGATTATGTTTTGAATCGTTACCATGTATATATAGCTTGTACATGAAATATTGACAATTTGTTTGGCTGAGGAATGTTGAAATTACAGGAAGGTACTTGGATATGGAAGTGTTGTAAGCCCGTAAAGAAGACCAATGCCTATTGCTACAAGAACCAATTATTATGAACAGAAGCTAATGTCTGGAAATTTTATTTTTTCCTATATAAAACAGTTTTGAGAATTATACTTTAATAAATTACTGACAAATTGTTTTGGCTGAATGTAAATCAAGGAAATTGTAGGTAGGATGGTCTTGAATATGGCAGGGATGTAAGCCCATAAGGAACACTGATATCTACAGTTGCAGAGCCAAACATTATGAGCAGAAAGTTCATGCTTGGAAAAAAAAATCCTGTATAAAACATATTTGACATTTATGATTGAAATTATTATAACAATATCTCATGATGGTTGTATTTTTATAATACAGATGAGATGTTGGCTATTGAATTTGGAAGCTCGTGAAAAAGAACACCATAAGGAAATTGAGCTCAATGATGAAGGCATGGAATGAAGAAAGTCTAGTGGACTTGTTGCAACTAGAGTTCTTGAATCCGCAACTCTGAAAATTCTTGGTTGAGTGCACTGGGTCCCTGGAGAGAAGTGGAATAGCCTGAGGCACTGCATGGTAGAGAAAGGGATTCATTTATTTGGGTTGTGCAGAGCTAAGAGGGACGGAGAGCTTGTTGGTTGGAACTGCTGCCAGAAATACAAATTATGAATATCATTATACATGTTTTGGGTCAGAATACCTATGTATACATGTTTAATTTTAGGCCAAAGTGCCTATGTATATAAGAGTTGGTTGGAATGTATGTGTGGATTAAGGCCAAAGAGCCTAGATTTGTAATGTTAATAATATTGGAATGGTGTTGTGCACTGGGGACAATGCCAAAATAAGGGGAGGGGGTGTAACATCTCAGTTTTAACCCTTATGAACTATAATGTATTATGTAATTATGACTTAGGTTGGTGAGCCGGTAAAGTCGAAATGGGGCTAGAGTGCCTAAGAAATGAAATACTTCATATACATTAATAAAATACATCGTTAGTTGCAAGAAGAACAAGGACAAAAGAATTAAGGGCTATGATTCCATGAGAGAGGGGGCTTGAGGGGCTAAGTCTTTTTATTATTATTAGTTTTATTTACCATAATTGATTTTATGAAGAAAAGTGGTTACATGGGCTTCTTGGGGAAGGCCATGTGGTTCTTGTTTCTTGTGATTATGTAAACATCCCTTGGGGGTTGTTTTGGGCGCTTCTTCTCCCTGGTTCTTCTTCTTATTCATTTTCCTTCACTCGAGTTGAATTCGTGTGCTCTTGGTCTAAGCATGGATACAAATGGTTGCATGAGGATGGATCTGGGTGAAGTTTGGGGGTCGTTCTTCCATTTTGTTCATCTTCTTCCCCTGATTCATTTTGTTCCCTTGTTCTTCTTTCCTCTTCGTTCACTATTGCTAGTTCGTATGCTTTTGGGCTGAGCATGGAAATGAATGGCAGGAAGAGGAGAGCCATTAATGAATGGTTGTAATAATTATTGATCATTCTATAAGGGAATGGATGCATGTGTGCATGAGCTTGATGGCAGTTCAGATAGAATTTTCCATAGTTGCAAGTCATGAGAGTCCCAGCAGAGAGATTCTTAACCAGAAGCACTAGAGCCTTGGAAGGAGATGGACAACCTGAGGGATTGCGTGGCAGAGAAAGGGGTCCATTCTCTTGGGGTTGTGCAGGCTGGGTAGAAGAGAGATGGTATACTTTGGATTGTTGTGAGTGTTGAAGGGCCTGTGATAGCTTGAGTGTTGAGAGGCCTGTTAGTTATGAGACTGATGGAAGTTCGGATAGAACTGTCCACAGCTGAGAACCCTTGGAGTTTCCAGCAAGGAGATTTCCTGAACAGTAGCACTAGAGCCCTAGAGAGAAATGGAACAGCCTCCGGGACTGCATGGCAGAGAAATGTGTTCATTCCTTTGGGTTGTGCAGGCTGAGGGGGAAAGAGAGCTAGAAATTAGGATCTGTTGTGTGGTTGGGAAACCTGAGAGCTAGTTAGCCAACTGTTGTGTGTGTTTATATTTTTCCTAGGACCCGTCCTTGTGGATTCATAGCCATGGCTCGGGGGTGACCTGTTGTTAAGAGTAAAAGAACAACAATGTCTATGGTTGGGAGGAATGTCCTTGGTCTGCAGCTTGTTGGTGAACGTCCTTGGTTTGCAGCTAGTTGGTGAACATTTACTTGCAAAGATAAGTGTTCTCTGCATTTTCTATGTAATGTTTATTTCCACTGTGTATTTAATTATCTCTGAGATATGTATTTTTAATGTGCCTGTCTGTTGGTTATTTGTTGTGCATGGCACGTTGCTTACTTTTGGTATGTTGTAGCATGGAGCTTGATTAATGCATGTGGTTTATTCCTGCTTGATTTTATATTAAATGTTGTTAGAATTTGAACTCAGATTAGAGAACTGAGTCTTGGGACTGCAACGTGCCCCACCTGCTGGTGGTTGGGTGTGTTGCAGCCTGTTTAAGTGGCATATCTCGGGCCTGTGAGTGGCTGGGTACGGTACATATCATATCATGTTGATTCAACAACTGTAAGACCAAATAGTTCCCTCCGTGAGGCCGATGAAATGAAATATGTTATGCGTGATTCGAGTCTAATGAGCCCCTTTCGGACGATGTGTGAGACATTTCTATTTTTAGCATGGGTTGCATGTCAATTTTGATCACATATTTAGATTCCTCACTAAAAATCGAGTCCGATGAGTATGATCTTGTAGACATGCAGAGGATTTTCTATTTTTAGGTGTGCTATATTTAACAAGATTTCCCTAGCAGTTTCGGATGTTTTCAACTTTTTTCTATTTTTCGGCGAACTGTTATTTTGAGCATGCCTATTTATAGCAGGGTGACGTGGTAGTCTTAGGTGATGACATGTGGCAACTTCTGATTGTGACATGTGGCATCTTTTGGTTGTGGCATCTAGCAGGATTTGGACACTTAGGGGAGTCAGCAGTGATGTGGTAAAGCACACGAGTTCATTGGGGGTGTTCTTGAGTCATTAGAGTGCATGGCTTGGTCAAATTAAAGACAACTACGTTGTTTGCATGGATAAGGTAGTGAGGTGGCACTAGAGTGAGTCAATTGGATGTTTGTATCTGTTAAGTGAGGTATCCTCCTTATTTGACTAAAGTCAGGAGTACTTCTCGTCAGTTTGCTTGTAGTTCATCTCCACTCCACTAGTGCGCATGGTCTTCTCTCACTTCATCTAAGTTTATCTCGAAATATCTTCACTTAACTAAAGCGTCTTGCCACCTCATCTGAGTTTAGCTTTACTTCAACTCAAAGTTCATCTAAAAAAGACTAATGAGCATTGACTTTTCTTTTTCAATTCGTTGCCACTTCACTCCACCTTTCCTCTAGTCATCAATGTGCATGGATAATCCCACTCCACAAGGTCTCCACATCATCTAAGACGCATGGTTTTCTCTCTAGTTCATGGCTACTTAATTGAGTTAGACTCCTAATTGAACTAGTGCGCATTGACATTCTTCCTCCAGCTTTACTTCACTCAAACTACACGCATGGAATTTTCACCTTGTGACAACTCAGCCACTCTCCAGTTGCTTAGGGCGCTTGGACACTTCAATCTACTCTTCTTTGGATTAACAAGGTTCACTTCACTTGGATCAATGCGTACCTCCACTTGATGATAGTTGGATGGCGAGTTCACTCAACTCAAACCATCAATGTGCATCACTTGCATGCATAGTTCGACCTCCTTCTCACTAATGCACATAAGGGGAGTAAATCATTATAACTTATAAGCATAATTTCTTTATTGTCTCGGGGTTGGATCTTCTTCAGTGGCAGCATACTCATTCACTTTCTCTCCTTTCTCTCTTCTAGCTTTACACTTCTGTGCAGGAAACATCGTTGTACCAGTTCCGTATCTGTCTCTTTGGCACAATTAGCCTTTTGGTTTATGTGGAATAAAACTTAGTTATCTATCTCTGAATCAGGAACACATCACTGAACTCTCTCTAATCTGATGAAAACTTGTGAAATATGTCTCTGAATCAGGAACACATCACTGAACACTCTCTAATCTGTGAAATATCTGTCTCTGAATCAGGAACACATCACTGAACCAATCCTATACCTGAAATCAATGGGAACCAACCCTGGCCCAAGCAAAGCTGTCTCTGGAAATACCATCTGAATACCAGCTTAATTGAACGTGCTAGTTATTAACCCTCCAGTTTGCAAAGGAGCAAATCTGGGGGTTAGCAAATCTGAAATGTTTCAGAGAACAAAAACACCATTGTAACTCTGCAATTGCTGAGAAATAAAGCCTGAGCAAAGCGATTTGATTCTGGAGTTTTTCCTTCGGGTTCTCTCCAGGGTAATTTTGTTGTCTATGGTGTTAATTGTCATGTGAATGAGGTTTACTGTGTAGTTGTTTAGTCTGGTGTGATTTCTGTTGTATATACCACATGCTACAGTTTACCCTTGTATTGTACATTCTGTTCAGCATTTACATTTCACCAATTTGGTAATTCTCAAAAGAATTCACCCAGTTAATTGCCAAATTGATCATGCTACACCTTAATTTTCTGTTTGTTTGAATAGTGGTGGGTATCTACAGCCCCAATTGCCAGTGGCTGAAGTGCTGGCATTGTCTGCTGTGCACTCTCCATTCACCTACAGTTCACTTGAATTATGAATATCGATTTTCTCCAGACTGCTTGATCGCTGGTTTCACTCATTGTTCGGGTGTTGTTTAACCATATGGCATCAACTAGTAAATCGTTGGGCTCTGTGTGGCAGCCCAACGCTATCTCATACCTTTAATTCAAGACTGGTGATATTTACAGCCATTGCACACCTTCCTCAAGCTTGTGCGCGTTGGCAAATTACCCACAACTCGATTTTTGTTGGATGGGATGGCTACGTTGTTCCCAGAGTACTCTTATATGTGGGTGTGGGAAAATTACTTGTGCTCTGTTTATCCCATGCTAAAAGCAGTGAGTCGTCGTGTTTCCTTTTGGGCATTATACACCAAAGCGTGTGCAAACAATTCGTCTCAGAGCTGTGCGTTTTGACTAAGTACCTACAGCCATCAATGTGGCCTGTCCAAATCTCCCACAGCTGAGGAAAAGTAGTATGTGTGTCTTCTGTATTGCCTATAGCCATATGCTTCTCCAGATGTGAAAATATAAATGTTAATTGTCTCAAGGTGATAATCATCGCTGTGACAGTGAAAATTACTTGCATATTGCTTGCACATATGTAAATATATTGCATGAATGAACGGAGGTTTGGTTCATTGAGTGCTGTGTATGCACATTGAGAGGTACATAGTGCTGCTATTTATGTTGGCATATCGAAATTGGGGGAACAGAACTGTAGGGACAGAATTGGACTTGAATCCTCGGCTGGACTGTGATCTTGGCACCATAAGCAAACAAACCCAGCAGCCAGGTATTGAAACCAAATCTGAACAGAGGACAAGAAGCGTGATCTCAGCTTGTTCGTGATCTGCGGAGACATTACAATTTAGTTCCATATTGAAGATCGTGTTGGTCAGACGGATGGGCCATAGACATAACCAAAAGTCTGTATGTAGCCACGGGGTGCCAAAGTTCCTTGCACATTTTACATAGTCGAGGAATAGATTATCTGTGTCAATTCAGATCTGAAAATATCTCAACCACCATTGCATTTATATGAAATTAAAAATATTGGATTATCCTTAAAAAAAAATGGGTGAAACAAGCAAGAAATGTGTCAAGAGATATATGTGACACTATATTTACTTCTTGCAATGTCTTGTCCTTTCCTTAGTGAAGTGGCATGCTCAATTCAACTTTTTATCAGAGAAGCTGAGGTGGCTTGTTGAGCTGCTTCCTCTGAACAGTTTTTACCAGATGACATTCCCACCTCGAACATGGTAGTCCTTGAATTCTTCAGAATAGCTCACATATGCAACGTCCACATTTACCAACCAGGGATCTGCATTTCCAGATTTTTAATATTGAAATGGAGCACAGGTTTACTACTTTATAATCTTTCCTTTTTACAATGGTTATGTATGTGGGGTTATTATATCACACAAAATTTAGGAGATGAAAATTAAAGTGCAAATAAATCCTAACACAGTGATATGCCACTATACTTAGATAGCTTATAACAACATATCAATCATAATTAAAAGGCAAAAAAAATCCACAAAACATGAGACTGCTCATCCTAAAGTGAGGGAGGATGCTATAATGTTGATTCACAAAACATGAGACTGCTAATCCTAAAGTGAGGGAGGATGCTATCATATTAACATGAGGACTTACATTATTAAAGTACTAACAACTAATTCCGAACAATATCAGTAACACACTATTTATATCCTTGCATTTCTATATGTGGGATCATTCAAGACACACACATAGTGAAATATATCAACAAAGTGATATTAATATGGAAAGAAATCCCAACATAGTGATATGTCACTTATAACACAAAATTTAGGAGTATTAATGTGGAAAGAAATCCCAACATAGTGATATGCCACTATAGCTAGATAATCTATAACATCACATCAATCACAACCACAAGCCAAAGAAGACCCACAAGGCATGACACTACATATACTAGAGTAAAGGAAGATGCTATCACATCAACACAATGACCTGCACTCTTAAACACTAACAAATAATCCCAAACAATGTCATTAGCACACGATTATATCCCTACATTTCTATAAGTGAGATCATTCAAGACACATACATATAATGATGTTAGACAAACACACACAATTTACAAGAGGAGTATTAATATGGAATGAAATCCCAACATAAGAATGTGCAAGTGTAGTGTGATACCTTGTAACAGAGCATATATAAGAATCACGAGAGCAAGACAACCCACAAGGCATGAAATTGAAACAGCTAAAAATGTTAGTACTAGATTGATGGAAGTTGTTATCACACTAACCCTTAACGCACTAACCCATAATCCTGAACAAGGCCACTAGGCCACTAGCCTAACATGCATAACCCATGCAACGACCCATGCACCTAACTCACCAAACTCATGCACCTTGGAAGCTTCAACCTCTAACTCCCAATTTGTGAAATGCTTAATTACCATGCCACAAATGCGCCATTTTGAAATGCATCCAGGTCTTTCCATTACATTTATATGATAAGCAAAATTCAAGGTATCGAAATCAAAATAAACTAAGAGGTGATGAACATAGAAGTAAGTTAATAAGTGGATAAACTGAACCATTTTTTGGTCGAAATTCTTCCCTAAATTTGATAGGAATTTAGTTTGAAGTTATAATTTCATCAAATTGATGGAAACTTTGACTGTGGAACTTTGCCTTCATAGTTTTAGCCCATTTTAAAAAAATCCAAATTGTCGAAATTTCAAAAAAATGAGTAGATCAAGGTGAAACTTTGACACTTGTTAACTCACTCCAACTTGAGTAAAGCCCAGACAGTATGTTCAAGGAAATCCAGGGCTGCCAACGCTTTTATCAAACCAACATGAGTGCCCAAAATTCCAGAAGCACCTGACTCTTTGGCGAACAATTCCTTCTTCAAGGGCTCAAGTTGATCCTGCACCTCCTTTTTATGAGATTCTGAATCGTGCACGTTGCTATGTATCTCATGCATGTAAGATATTGCATCACCCATCAGAGAAGTCTCATTCTTCTCGATCCCAACAGATATGGTTCGACTTCTCTCGCCTTTTTCTTTCGGCTTCTACATGATTCAGAGGCACTTTTCTACCATTGGCAGGTGTCCCTATTTGCAAGGCCACCTTTTGGCAGGTGTTCTTGTTTCCAAGGCCACCTTTCAACAATGCCCTGATGCATTCAACCTCTTTGAACGAGGCTTCCACAACAGAATGCTCTGTTTTAACATTAGACTTCACCCCAGCATTTAGAAGCAAAGCAACAACTTCAGAAAGAAAAGACAATACAATCTATTTTCTTTTTTCTTTTTTTTATCTAAATTAGATATTTATCATTATTATTAGGAGGAAACTATTACTCTAACCTCTACTATTTTTTGTTACCAAATTTTTCTTACTCATCTTGACATTTAAGCGCTTCAACCCGGGCTCAACAAATGTGAAGAAAATACATTCGAACATTACCAGGTACAATATGTATGCAGAGTCCGTGGAGCTCTGGTTCGACAAGTAGGATAGCAGAAAAGAATGAATACGTGGTCATATTTAGAAGAATAAACTACATATGGAAATTTTCGAAGCATTTGAAGGTTGTGCACGCTTCACCTTTGCCGTAGATTATGGGGAGCTTCAAAACAAGTGCAAAAATGTGTTACTGAATAGTGAGGGGTATGAGGAGCTTCAAAACAAGTGCAAAAATGTGTTACTGAATAGTGAGGGGTATTTCGCTCAGCAACCATATATTAGGGGAAATGAATTCATCAAATATAAATAATAAAATGGATGAAATAGAGTTTACAAAACAAAGAAATGGTGATGACAATAGGAGAATAAGTCAATATGGAAACATAAGAAACTATATGTAATATTGGTTCTAGAGTAACAAGGGAGGATGTTATCACATGCATCATAGTAACAATGCCTTAAAATGACAAGGAGGGGTGCTATTACATGAAGGATAATGATTACACCTTAGTTCATATGATAATAAGAAGTAGTCATGTCTTGTAGTGTGTTGAGTTTGACAAAATTGAAATAAGGTGAATTAAGTTGTAATGAGTCAATAAGCTTGAATTCAAAAAATGAAATTGTAAGTTTACTTTGATCTCAAAACCCATGATGATGTTAGTATAAATAATACTATACTATATATTATGGGTGTCACTACTACATTTTAGTCCTTTAGGATTAGTTGATTTTCATCACCAAAAGTACTAACCCATAACCCCTAATGCTTGATGCATTAACTATGTAACTTGCTAACAACTTTGACCCCTACCATAGTAACTCTTCACCCCTCACCACTAACTACCAACAAATTGATGTCTATCCCCTAACCCACATGCACGTAACCTACTAAGCCCTAACACCTAATGCATAACTAACCTTTTACTTGAAAGCTAAATTGGCCATTGATAAGATGTGAAAGGTTACCAACATATTTCCTTCTCGACCTTTGACTCGAAATGTGAATGGTCAACAACAAGATTCAAAGGATTACAAAAATATGTGAAAATTGCTCTAACCATTCTCTATCGTTCCCCTTTCAAAGTTGAACATTCAAGATCGATTCATCCTCCTACTAGTCCTTGCTTATTTTCCATGTCTTGTCCAAAACCCCAAATTCTAAACAAATATCCAACCCCTTAATCTATGACCCCTAACTCTTAAATTTTTATAAGTTTATGTAGATGTCACTAATGACTTAATTGAGTCCACAATTGAGACATGAAATTAAAGGCATTTTGAAGCACATTTCTATGGAGTATAAATTCAAAAGTAACTATGGACTTATATTTTGGATATTTTTTTAGTCCAGTTGTTGCAAGAGCAACCATTTCAAGGGGGTGTTTGGCCAAAGATACATCTTGAATGTTTTTGGTACTTAACTCACCCAAAATCATGGAGTGGATGGTGTGTTTCCTATCATGAACAACATGTCAATCATCTTAATAAGGATGCCCAGGGATCAACTCATAACAGCGCAGTGATGTGACATCATAGTGAATTATATCCTTGAAGGGTATAATGGTAAAAGTGACTATACAATGCCTAGATGCAAGTGTTAGGGAATTGGATTCCCAATGTCATTAACCCAACCCAATTGTTAGGGAGTAGGATGCATTGTAGTATGACGTGAAAATCCAAAACCAACTTCTGAAATACCAAGGATTTTTTATTACTATGATCAATGATCAGGGAAACCCAAACAATCTTTTACTTGACAATTTTGTGTGAAGAGTGCTTCCTTCAAACTCATTGCTTAATCCTTGGTCTTCAAAATAAATTGTGGGTCTGGATGAACTAGATTTATCCACTTTGATCTCTATATTGTGTGGTTGTTGTTGTGTAAGGAGAGACTTAGATTATTTCTTCACTCGAATAACTTTGCATTCTCCATTGGAATGCCCCAACTTGTTCTAGTAAGCATAGTGATTTTTCTTCATATTACCAGTGGAAGGAGGAGGTTGGCCTATAGGATAAAGGTGGAAGGATTTGATGAAGTACTATAATTACTAGAACTCTTTTTCACAAACTTATATTTAAGTTTGGTTTCAACATCTATGGCCATTTTATATGCTTCCTACAAAGAAACCACTGCAAACATAGGTATTTCATTTTAAATACTAGGAAGTATGCCAAAAAGAAACTTGATAGTGAGTATCTCCTCTAGATCTAAAAACTGTTGAAATAATGTAACTGCAAAGAGTATTCTTATTATTATTGATATTTTATTCATAGGATCAATCCCCATTGTGGATTGATCATGTCAGATATTGTAATAGGACCAAATC
>JZKD02S2385852.1:5023-16498 GCA_000966675.3 Picea glauca
TTTCTTTTTACAAGAAAATAAGCTCAAAGAACTTTCAATTTTTGAGCATGTATACAAATTAAATTTTATTTATCCTATTCAGAACAAGTATACTATAGCCAAGCATCTAGAACAATAGAGTATCCAAAACAACAGTTTAGTCAGAGCATCATTTTCCATCATTCATGTTCCTACACAAATGGATTTACAGAGTTATGAGCTATTTTGGTACAGGAATCCTAGAGTAGGTACTAGAACACCTATCGCAGCGTTTTCAACTTTGAGTGAGAAAATTTTGATAGTAGCAGGTCTCTTCTTTTCATTCCAAAAGCACCTTCAGCATCAGATTCAAAAGAAGAGTTTCATAGCCTGAATTTTGTATTGATTTCCTCAGCTCTATAGCCTCCTTGCATCAATTCAAATCATGAACATGCATTTGTAAGTATGGGTAATTAACATTCTAAGGCAAAATGTTTTTAAACTCTGATTCGTTTATTGAGAACAAGGGATATGATCAAACAACTCCCAAATACTTGTTAAATTTTATTCCTATTTTTCTTACCCTATGTCTATACCCCTTTGATCTTATTCACCCATTAATTACATTTCATTTTAACTATATTCCATTAAACTACACTTCCATATCCTATGTTTGTATGATGTAGCCTTATGTTCTGAATCTATATGCTACATGCTACATCTTAGGCTCATGTACTAGGTTTGCACACCCTTTGCAATTATATCCTACACCTGTACACCTTATGACCTTACCTCTTTACCATACATATTCCATTTAACCCTACATCATGTCTTATCCAACCACTGTGACTTAATGATTGGCTTGTTTTGTATGATATGAAACATGGCTCGTTTGTTATCCTTGTTGGCATGTTCATATGCACCAACCATGTGATCATTTCCATATGTGAACATGTGTATGCATGATGACACCTTTTCAAATTCATAAGCGGTGCCCACTACACTTGCCATAAACCGGGACAATTATTCTAGTACCAAATTATAACCCTGTTCACTTCATCACTACCCACGACTCGTTCAGATACTTGAATATCGGGTCTCATTTGGAATCACTAAAGGGATTCCAAATGATCCTGATTCATATCATTTTATAGTGGTGATCCGAGCCCTCCAGTTCCCTTCGTATCTCTGTATATACCAATTGTTGCTCATAGTTCCATTCACTATAATCCTTAGGACTCATATTGAAGCCCTTGTGTATCTAATTTTTTTTTGCAAAATAGTTGTGGACCACCATGAACCAACATCTAAGTGGGCTCTCGAGGTCGTTCCAAAGTATCGTGCGAGTCAAAATCTCTTCAAATTAGCAAGGTGGCACCATTTCTTTGCAAAATTTTGGGGTTACAATGACGAGGTATCAATGCAATGTGCTCAAGGTTTTAATGGGAAGGTAGCTCGCATGGGTAATATTGAGACGAAAGTATTAGAAGAAACCCTAGCCTATTCTATAGGGCTTCCAAGGATAGGAGAGCAATGGTTTAAGAAGCTACACATGGATGTTGCTACCTGCAACAAATTTTTGAAGCCATAATTTCATAATGCGGATTGGGAAAGGGGGGNTTTCTTTTTACAAGAAAATAAGCTCAAAGAACTTTCAATTTTTGAGCATGTATACAAATTAAATTTTATTTATCCTATTCAGAACAAGTATACTATAGCCAAGCATCTAGAACAATAGAGTATCCAAAACAACAGTTTAGTCAGAGCATCATTTTCCATCATTCATGTTCCTACACAAATGGATTTACAGAGTTATGAGCTATTTTGGTACAGGAATCCTAGAGTAGGTACTAGAACACCTATCGCAGCGTTTTCAACTTTGAGTGAGAAAATTTTGATAGTAGCAGGTCTCTTCTTTTCATTCCAAAAGCACCTTCAGCATCAGATTCAAAAGAAGAGTTTCATAGCCTGAATTTTGTATTGATTTCCTCAGCTCTATAGCCTCCTTGCATCAATTCAAATCATGAACATGCATTTGTAAGTATGGGTAATTAACATTCTAAGGCAAAATGTTTTTAAACTCTGATTCGTTTATTGAGAACAAGGGATATGATCAAACAACTCCCAAATACTTGTTAAATTTTATTCCTATTTTTCTTACCCTATGTCTATACCCCTTTGATCTTATTCACCCATTAATTACATTTCATTTTAACTATATTCCATTAAACTACACTTCCATATCCTATGTTTGTATGATGTAGCCTTATGTTCTGAATCTATATGCTACATGCTACATCTTAGGCTCATGTACTAGGTTTGCACACCCTTTGCAATTATATCCTACACCTGTACACCTTATGACCTTACCTCTTTACCATACATATTCCATTTAACCCTACATCATGTCTTATCCAACCACTGTGACTTAATGATTGGCTTGTTTTGTATGATATGAAACATGGCTCGTTTGTTATCCTTGTTGGCATGTTCATATGCACCAACCATGTGATCATTTCCATATGTGAACATGTGTATGCATGATGACACCTTTTCAAATTCATAAGTGGTGCCCACTACACTTGCCATAAACCGGGACAATTATTCTGGTACCAAATTATAACCCTGTTCACTTCATCACTACCCACGACTCGTTCAGATACTTGAATATCGGGTCTCATTTGGAATCACTGAAGGGATTCCAAATGATCCTGATTCATATCGTTTTATAGTGGTGATCCGAGCCCTCCAGTTCCCTTCGTATCTCTGTATATACCAATTGTTGCTCATAGTTCCATTCACTATAATCCTTAGGACTCATACTGAAGCCCTTGTGTATCTAATTTTTTTTTGCAAAATAGTTGTGGACCACCATGAACCAACATCTAAGTGGGCTCTCGAGGTCATTCCAAAGTATCGTGCGAGTCAAAATCTCTTCAAATTAGCAAGGTGGCACCATTTCTTTGCAAAATTCTGGGGTTACAATGACGAGGTATCAATGCAATGTGCTCAAGGTTTTAATGGGAAGGTAGCTCGCATGGGTAATATTGAGACGAAAGTATCAGAAGAAACCCTAGCCTATTATATAGGGCTTCCAAGGATAGGAGAGCAATGGTTTAAGAAGCTACACATGGATGTTGCTACCTGCAACAAATTTTTGAAGCCATAATTTCATAATGCGGATTGGGAAAGGGGGGTGCCACGGACCTAGATTAAGGAGGAATGGGTGGCATTGCTAGAAGTACTTCATAGGTTCCTAACGTGTGAAGATGGGTATGCTCAGACTTATCAGTATTGTTGATGCTTAAAATCGCAACGACGAATATTGGTCGCAAATGATTTCCAAGCTCTATTATTTATTTATATAAATAATAAACTAGTAGGTGGGAACCCCTTGCAAACTAGGGGCTCTATGATGGATATGTTTCACTCATATTTTGTTTTTTATTGTGATGGTTCCAGCATGGTATTCTACAGTCAATGTTTCAAATTATGGTTTAAAATGTTTTGGTAACATAAGCTAGTGGTTGATTATTGCATGGCGCTGATGGTTTTTATGACCATTCGCAAATTATACCAAGTCTTCCCTATGGATGAAAGGATCATTATCGTTTTTTTTGGATATTTCGATTACATATGGATTAATTGTTTTAAAGATGACCTTGATAAAAAGGGGTAATGTTTGGGCTCATTCAAGTAAAAGGACTATGCACAAGCCCTAATGTTATATGTAATTGTGACAAAAGGAGGGTGCATAAACCCTTGCTACTAGACTTATTCACTTTGTTAAACATTATGTGTGAATCATATGGGGTAACGTTATAGCACATGGTTATTTTTAAAAGAGTTTGACAATACTTGGGGTGGCGCACTATGCAATTTGTGATATGGCAATGAAATATGTGGTTTATTAAATGCTTAGTGTTATGGTGGGTTGGTTGGCTTGTATGTTGAATTGAATGAGGTTGGAGGGATAAGCAATGTGGATTTACTACACATCACTCAAACAACCCTCGAGGCCCGTCACCCTAGCCATACTTTCATTTTTTTTGTGGTTCTGGTGGTTGTTTATGCTCCACGATTTTTGGTTGTGAAGAAGGATATAGTCTAACTCTCTCCCTCAAGAAAGATTTTCCAGGTATGGTTCCTTATTCTTCCATCCATGATGGTTACTCTGCATTATGAATCGATTTTTGGCTCAGAATTGCTTGAGGTCTGTGTTTTTCTTAAGATTTTTAGACAGTGTATTGGTGTTGTGTTTATGGTTTTTTCTGCTAAATATTCTGATGGTTGGAATTTTGGAAAAGAGGAATGGATATACTTTGCTATGTGTAATGTTGGCACAGGGGCAGACCCAGGGTTCAACGCTACAACAATGCACCAACAAAACCCTAACTACCAGCCCTTTCGGCAACACCTGCAAAGCAAATGAAGTCTCACCCGAGGTAGAGGCAGGGGTGGTTGCAAGACTCAGGTGTCTGCAACCTTAGCTAGGACACAGATCTATGATTATATCGTTTACAGGGCACTTAGCATCGATCATTCATCAATATTAAACCTTTATTATACTTCACAGATGGCACAGGGCATCACAACATTCACTTAGATCTAAGATATTTCATCACTTAGCAACAGTAAAATAGATCAGATCCTGTAGATTGACACTAAGCATCTTCATACATGTCAGATCTAACATACACAAATCTAAGAAGCACAAAGCATAAGGAGATCTATCTATCAAGAACTTAGTAAAACACATCAGTCGAAGCAAAGCATAACACATAGATTTACGTGGTTCACACCCACCCTGGGGCGACGTCCACCAACTCTTCTTCTTTATTAGTGTCTTCAATCAGTTACAGCACAGAGCCACAAAAACCCTTCTTCGCATAGGACAGAAGATATGTGTAGCTCACTAGATCCTTCTTCCTTGTGCTACAACACAAAACCTTTCTATAACTTCTTACAATAACTTGCACTTAGCTCTGCAAGCCTTTCACAATCATGCACAGAGCACTTACGATTCACTCTAGCACTTAGCTCATTAATCCCCCTTCCACTTGCATAACCTAGCTACTTATTTATACATTACAAAAGTGGGCCTAAGCGCGGGTAAACCCATGGGCTGACATCCCTTTCCCATTACATATTCCCCAAAACCCAAAAAGGACCCAAAGTGGGTCAAGATCCCGTGATCTCTGCTTCGTATTGCGTACCTTTTTCGACTGGCTGTCTATTACCGATTTTTCTTGTCTCGGGATTAGGCATACCCAGGTCTGTAGTTTGCACAGGAAGCACCTGAGCATACCCCAAGAGAATCCCATTTTGTAGCAGCAAGTCAAGCAAGCAAGCGGGCGAAGTTTTGTCTTCAGCAGTCGAGAACCATCCTCAAAGCAAATCGATAGTCAGAATATTACAGAGGAGATCGACGAAATCCCGTTGGCCGTTAGATCTCTAGAAGTTGCGTCAAGGTTAACCCCTAGCGTGCAGAGGAGGAGAATCGGAGTTTTCAAAGACAAGAAACTCTTACATGTAGGAATCGCGATTCGCGATTTCCTGACTGAATCAGAACCGTCCGTCAGCAGGGACACGTGTCGAGAGATCCTGCAAAGTCAGGGATCGGGGAACTGAAAGTCCCGTGCACATGACAACAGGAATCACGATATCCCGATACGCGATTTCCCGACGGAGTTAAGGACCATAGTGCGGGACAGGTGTCAGAAGATCAATCCTTGTAGGGAGACAATGCCAAGTGGCATTGGTATATCGCGAGCTCGGAATTGGAGGATTCAGTTGAGTTGTAGTTGTTATAGGATGATGTATGTTGGATCACTGTAATAGTTACGTTGTCTCTGATCAATCCTTGTGATTTTTCTTAACACTGAGTGACTTGGAATTGGAGGATCCAATCAAGTCCCCTTTCAGTTCCTTGGGACCCTGAACCAAGAGGATCTTGCATCCAGAGTCTTTCTTCTNATATGAAACATGGCTCGTTTGTTATCCTTGTTGGCATGTTCATATGCACCAACCATGTGATCATTTCCATATGTGAACATGTGTATGCATGATGACACCTTTTCAAATTCATAAGTGGTGCCCACTACACTTGCCATAAACCGGGACAATTATTCTGGTACCAAATTATAACCCTGTTCACTTCATCACTACCCACGACTCGTTCAGATACTTGAATATCGGGTCTCATTTGGAATCACTGAAGGGATTCCAAATGATCCTGATTCATATCGTTTTATAGTGGTGATCCGAGCCCTCCAGTTCCCTTCGTATCTCTGTATATACCAATTGTTGCTCATAGTTCCATTCACTATAATCCTTAGGACTCATACTGAAGCCCTTGTGTATCTAATTTTTTTTTGCAAAATAGTTGTGGACCACCATGAACCAACATCTAAGTGGGCTCTCGAGGTCATTCCAAAGTATCGTGCGAGTCAAAATCTCTTCAAATTAGCAAGGTGGCACCATTTCTTTGCAAAATTCTGGGGTTACAATGACGAGGTATCAATGCAATGTGCTCAAGGTTTTAATGGGAAGGTAGCTCGCATGGGTAATATTGAGACGAAAGTATCAGAAGAAACCCTAGCCTATTATATAGGGCTTCCAAGGATAGGAGAGCAATGGTTTAAGAAGCTACACATGGATGTTGCTACCTGCAACAAATTTTTGAAGCCATAATTTCATAATGCGGATTGGGAAAGGGGGGTGCCACGGACCTAGATTAAGGAGGAATGGGTGGCATTGCTAGAAGTACTTCATAGGTTCCTAACGTGTGAAGATGGGTATGCTCAGACTTATCAGTATTGTTGATGCTTAAAATCGCAACGACGAATATTGGTCGCAAATGATTTCCAAGCTCTATTATTTATTTATATAAATAATAAACTAGTAGGTGGGAACCCCTTGCAAACTAGGGGCTCTATGATGGATATGTTTCACTCATATTTTGTTTTTTATTGTGATGGTTCCAGCATGGTATTCTACAGTCAATGTTTCAAATTATGGTTTAAAATGTTTTGGTAACATAAGCTAGTGGTTGATTATTGCATGGCGCTGATGGTTTTTATGACCATTCGCAAATTATACCAAGTCTTCCCTATGGATGAAAGGATCATTATCGTTTTTTTTGGATATTTCGATTACATATGGATTAATTGTTTTAAAGATGACCTTGATAAAAAGGGGTAATGTTTGGGCTCATTCAAGTAAAAGGACTATGCACAAGCCCTAATGTTATATGTAATTGTGACAAAAGGAGGGTGCATAAACCCTTGCTACTAGACTTATTCACTTTGTTAAACATTATGTGTGAATCATATGGGGTAACGTTATAGCACATGGTTATTTTTAAAAGAGTTTGACAATACTTGGGGTGGCGCACTATGCAATTTGTGATATGGCAATGAAATATGTGGTTTATTAAATGCTTAGTGTTATGGTGGGTTGGTTGGCTTGTATGTTGAATTGAATGAGGTTGGAGGGATAAGCAATGTGGATTTACTACACATCACTCAAACAACCCTCGAGGCCCGTCACCCTAGCCATACTTTCATTTTTTTTGTGGTTCTGGTGGTTGTTTATGCTCCACGATTTTTGGTTGTGAAGAAGGATATAGTCTAACTCTCTCCCTCAAGAAAGATTTTCCAGGTATGGTTCCTTATTCTTCCATCCATGATGGTTACTCTGCATTATGAATCGATTTTTGGCTCAGAATTGCTTGAGGTCTGTGTTTTTCTTAAGATTTTTAGACAGTGTATTGGTGTTGTGTTTATGGTTTTTTCTGCTAAATATTCTGATGGTTGGAATTTTGGAAAAGAGGAATGGATATACTTTGCTATGTGTAATGTTGGCACAGGGGCAGACCCAGGGTTCAACGCTACAACAATGCACCAACAAAACCCTAACTACCAGCCCTTTCGGCAACACCTGCAAAGCAAATGAAGTCTCACCCGAGGTAGAGGCAGGGGTGGTTGCAAGACTCAGGTGTCTGCAACCTTAGCTAGGACACAGATCTATGATTATATCGTTTACAGGGCACTTAGCATCGATCATTCATCAATATTAAACCTTTATTATACTTCACAGATGGCACAGGGCATCACAACATTCACTTAGATCTAAGATATTTCATCACTTAGCAACAGTAAAATAGATCAGATCCTGTAGATTGACACTAAGCATCTTCATACATGTCAGATCTAACATACACAAATCTAAGAAGCACAAAGCATAAGGAGATCTATCTATCAAGAACTTAGTAAAACACATCAGTCGAAGCAAAGCATAACACATAGATTTACGTGGTTCACACCCACCCTGGGGCGACGTCCACCAACTCTTCTTCTTTATTAGTGTCTTCAATCAGTTACAGCACAGAGCCACAAAAACCCTTCTTCGCATAGGACAGAAGATATGTGTAGCTCACTAGATCCTTCTTCCTTGTGCTACAACACAAAACCTTTCTATAACTTCTTACAATAACTTGCACTTAGCTCTGCAAGCCTTTCACAATCATGCACAGAGCACTTACGATTCACTCTAGCACTTAGCTCATTAATCCCCCTTCGACTTACATCACCTAGCTACTTATTTATACATTACAAAAGTGGGCCTAAGCGCAGGTAAACCCATGGGCTGACATCCCTTTCCCATTACATATTCCCAAAAACCCAAAAAGGACCCAAAGTGGGCCGAGATCCCGTGATCTCTACTTCGTATTGCGTACCTTTTTCGACTAGCTGTCTATTAGCGATTTTTCTTGTCTCGAGATTAGGCGTACCCAGGTCTGTAGTTTGCACAGGAAGCACCTGAGCATACCCCAAGAGAATCCCATTTTGTAGCAGCAAGTCAAGCAAGCAAGCGGGCAAAGTTTTGTCTTCAGCAATCGAGAACCATCCTCAAAGCAAATTGACAGTCAGAATATTACAGAGGAGATCGACGAAATCCCGTTGGCCGTTAGATCTATAGAAGTTGCATCAAGGTTAACCCCTAGCATGCAGAGGAGGAGAATCGGAGTTTTCAAAGACAAGAAACTCTTGCATGTAGGAATCGCGATTCGCGATTTCCTGACTGAATCAGAATCGTCCGTCAGCAGGGACACGTGTCGAGAGATCCTACAAAGTCAGGGATCGGGGAACTGAAAGTCCCGTGCACATGAAAACGGGAATCGCGATATCCCGATACGCGATTTCCCGACGGAGTTAAGGACCATAGTGCGGGACAGGTGTCAGAAGATCAATCCTTGTAGGGAGACAATGCCAAGTGGCATCGGTATATCGCGAGCTCGGAATTGGAGGATTCAGTTGAGTTGTAGTTGTTATAGGATGATGTATGTTGGATCACTGTAATAGTTACGTTGTCTCTGATCAGTCCTTGTGATTTTTCTTAACACTGAGTGACTTGGAATTGGAGGATCCAATCAAGTCCCCTTTCAGTTCCTTGGGACCCTGAACCAAGAGGATCTTGCATCCAGAGTCTTTCTTCTGCAAACTGTTGTAAGCCTGTTGCCCAAAGTTGTTTGTCCACCCTTCCTACTAAGTCTTCCACCTGCTCACCTTTTAATCAACCCGTTGGCTGAAGTTGGGATTCCAGACCTCCTTCGTTCTTTACGTACCAGAGACAGTCCCTGAGTTAGAGAAATGCTTCGTCGAGTCTTCATCTCCATTTGATCATCCCTTTATAAACAAATCGTGACATAAAACTAATGGGTGTCGGGCTCTGCTCCTGCAAGCAATCCAGGAGTGACTTCCAACACTAACATTTATGGTGCCGTTGCCGGGGACAAAGTTGAATATTTTCCCCGGGATTGAACGACAATGACTAACTGATTCTAAAGGTGCATCAGAAATCAGAATTATCAAGATTGCTGCTGTGCACCTGGCGACTCCATTGTGACGACTCTGCTGGGGAGAACCTACTCTATCAATTGTGGCTTTCAAAGGCAGACACACGTGGTCTCATCCACAGCTACCCCTAGCTACACCTAAAACTGATCCGGAGGTGGTCCTCAAAAAAGGAAAGGCCCCTGAAGCAGAAGCTTCCACCGTCGAAACAGGTAATCTGCCATATCCTTCTCTAAGAACTCCGTTTTCTTCCCCTTAGTTTCTTGATAGACCTCCTTCACAAGTTTCCCATTTCCTGAATTTTGGAAGTGTTCCTGCTGAGTTTTCCCCTCCTGGTCTGGGATTGGAGGGAGAAATCCTTGTCACTCCCTCCTCCTTGAATCACCTCTTGTTTCCCACCCCACTCCAAGATTCATTCCCTGTAGCCCCTTTGCGAACTCCTTCTCCACCGAGCTCTCCTCCACCTAATATTCCTATGGCCGGAGCAAATCCCCCTATGACCGAAATAGAGGTCATCATAGCTGCTAGATACACTCCCCTTGTGCTACCCCAGCCTCTCAATAACCTCCCAGCAGAAGGGTACCTTAAGCAGCTGCCCAAGTTTACAGGCGAGGGGGATATAACTGCTGAAGAGCATCTAGCAACCTTTTATACTTTCGCAGATGATAATGTTATCATGCACACAGACGTATGGATGAGAATTTTTGTCCATAGTCTCCAAGGAGAGGCTAGAAACTGGTTCAGGGCCCTACCTCCTGGATCTATTAATGGGATGAGAGCTCTAGATAATGCCTTTTTGAGGCAGTGGGGAGATAAAAAAAGATGTCATGTATTACATGACAGAGTTTGGGTCGTTAAAGAGAAAAGAAGGAGAGTCTGTTTCTGACTTCTCCAAGAGATTTAATAAAATCTACAACAAAATTCCTGCCGAGATCAAACCCTTTGAAGCCTCTGCAAAGATTACTTACTCCAGTGCCTTCGATCCTGATTCCTGCCTACTGCTAAGGGAGAGAAGAGCTGCTACGCTGGCACACATGCAAGACGCAGCCGTGGAGGTAGAATCCAACATATTGGCTGTCAATCAACTCAGGAACGCCGATGACAAAAATATGCCCAAGAATAGGCCTGAAACTTCCTCATCCAGTCCCTCTCCCCTGCCCCATCAGACAGATGAAACAGCTAGAACGCTAAAATCGCTTGCTGCCAAGATAGAAAGGTTGGAATTGGAAGGGAAGCCCATGTACAGAAATCCCCAGAACACTGATAATAGAGGCTTTAGACGACCTGCTAACAATGTGCCCCAGGTTTTCCCAAGGGAACAAAGGGGAAGGGACAGAGAAGATCAAAGGGTCCAAACCCCCTTCCAAAACAACCTAGTTGATCATGAGGAAAGAGATGAGATAGATGAGTTTGGCCCGGAGATTCATTGTATTGAAGAAACCCCTCCTTTTCCCCACTTGACTCAGTCTGCGTACGAAAAATCTTTGATGAATATTCAGATCCATGAGTTAGGGAAGGGAGAAAGGGCTGGTCACACTCCTAACAGATATAATCTCAAGTCGAGAAGGAAAGAAGGAGACTTCGACAGCCTAGACCTGCCCCTCATAACAGATAGGCCTACTAAAATGGCAGCAGCCACACCCAAAGAAAAGAAGACTCA